>OX457052.1:31030090-31082515 GCA_949752735.1 Lumbricus terrestris
GTATGCTATCCGCAAGAGATGTTTCCATCATAAAACGTTGAATGATGGAACAATGCAAGCATTCTAAGGTTGCCATGGCAGTGTTGTAACAGGACAGCAGCACAATTGTTTCTTTGACAACACGTTTGGTAGCGGGAGGAGACAAAGTCTATGAAGGTTTCCATGACAACGAATAGGGTATTTGGCAGGAAAGAGCGACAATCGTCTCCATGACAACAAGCACCGCTGGTAACTGGACAGAACAATCAGATAATGACGTGTCTATGACAATCATTATTACAGAATGCTTTGCATGATGTGGTGAGACAAACGGATAAAAGTTTCTGGGTAATTGCGTAGAAATTGCGACGCAGATATAAATGTTTCGTGATTAAAGTTACCATGACAACGCGATAGACAATTGGGTTTCCTAAACGTTTTTCTATAGAAATGTTTCTACTTTCCCAAATATTAATAGTAAAGGATGATGATGATAATGATGATGATGATAATGATGATGATGATGATGATGAAGGTGGTGGTGGTGGTGGTGGTGGTGGTGGTGGTGATGATGATGATGATGATGATGATGATGATGATGATGATGATGATGATGATGATGATGATGATGATGATGATGATGGTAATGATGATGATGATGATGATGATGATGACGACGACGACGACAACGACGACGACGGTCTTATACTCATTCATCGTCTTTGCTTTTGTAGATTCTGCCAAAACAAAGTGACCGAAAAATCAGGTTTTTTACTGAAAACGAAATCCTGAAGTTGAAACTGAAAAATTGTCGAAAGAAGTTTGTAGGTTATAATATTAATTATACTTTGAACGAATATCGAGAAGTGTTTTCTGTCTGCAAATTAACGATTATAATTATGTTATGCTATGGAATATGCTACAAACAATATAGGCATATATGCTTGGCTATGAACGATCTGCTATGCCGTAAAGTAAGAGATATGATTATATGCCATGCGAGTTGCCGTGAGGTATCCTATTGTACTGTTTAATTGCAACTTAATTATTACGTTATCATATAAAACTAGCGCAATTGCATTAAGTCAACTTGCATTACATTATTACGTGCGCTTAGGCCTTGCTATTATAGGCCAGAAGTGGACAAACCGCGGTTCATAGGTTTCAAGCCCAAACCCCGGACTTGTCTTGTACGGCGCTTGCTGCAATTTACATGTAAAATTACATGAAAAGTGGCCCAGAACAGAACCCATATGAACCAAATTAAGGCGTCACTGCATGTAATACTCACAATTTGCTACGCATGGCAATGTAACGCGTCTTTGATCCTGTCTTCTAAGATCTTTCGTCAGCGATTCTCTGAACGGCCTTATTCTAATGTTCTGCGCTAACCCTGCAGTCTGCAAGTTTTAGCCTAGCTATTTCATTGGCCCCATCAATGTGATTTATAATAAATTATTGATAGACTAAATCACTAAAATTAATGAAGAATCGGGTTTCTTTTCGCGATCAATATGCTACCGTATACTGTGATGAAAAAATGCACAAAACTGTAGCAAAAAACATGACATTGAAAGTGAAACTCGTTCCGAGACAAATGGGCATTTCAATATTTTATGGGGACTAAGTGTTAGTTACCCTGCTGCGATTCGATATACGCTGAGGCTGAGCGTGACGAACTACTGTAACAGTCGTCTTCATCAAACGAAACACACTGCTGTCATTGACGAATTGAAGAGAGACTTATGAAGTCAGAAAAAAAATCGAATAAGCTTACGTAAAGAATAGTGTGTTGGCGGAGGCCGCGGAGCAAACCTTTTTTAGAAGGAAATAGCATGAAATGCAATCTTTCGCACATGCCAGCGACGAAGTGGCACGTACAGATGTCCTATAATTGCAAAGTCATCACGACCTCTGATTCTCTGATAACCCGACTAAGACATCCTTCAGACTACAGACTCTAACAGACAGGGTTTTTTAACGTGCAGTTCTACCCAAAATGTGCAGTTGTAAGTGAATTTGTGCAGTTGTAAAAGCAGTTCAGTGCAGTCAAAATCATTAGAAAAAGATATATGCAGCCGGCTCAGCATGGAAGAACAAATACCTGTGCAGTGAAAAATAAAATTAGAAGTAGATGACTAAAAATACATGTAGGTCATCAGTTTTTGTATCTGACAAACGACTAAATAAGTCATCAGATTTTTTCGTTGTCGACTTGCGGCATTTTTGGTGAAATTTTTTCCAAACGACTTAAAAAGTCGCCAGAAATTTTCCCCAACAAAGCCACGCTAGAAAAACTTTCTGTTTGTGTAGTTCTACGAATTTCTTTAAAAAGTCCTGCTTAGGCCTATATGGACAACCATTCTGACCAGACACAGCATTCGTGAACAGGCTGGTGTCTTGCGCTTGGCTTTTGTGTGACGCTTTAGAAATTTAGAGATTAGCCTATAGCCTGCGATTGCGATTACGTCCTTTCACGGACTAAGATTATGTGTTACAGATTACAATCTCAACTCCGTTCTGAAGATTGCAAGAACTGATTTCTCTCATGACCATTAGGCTTAACTAACCTACTCCTGGATACTTCTTACCCTTAATTTAGGCCACGGATGTAGGCTACTGGTAAAATTTGAGGTGAGTACTCGTTGCGGTCAAATTTTCCGACTATTTTTAATCGTTGTATTATCTTACGACCTTTTTTTACTCATTGATCGAATTTTCTGATGATTTTGCGGGTCGTCGTGCGCTTCCCACTGCTCCAGTGGCGTAGACAAGGGGGGAGGGTCTCAGGTGTTAAACCCCTCCCCCGTTGGCCTAGAAAAAGTCACTGCACGACTTGGAACGAGCTATAGTTTCATAATTTTTGAAGTTTTAATTATTATATTCTCATCAGAATTCTAGTTTTGATTTTTCTCTTCTCTTTCTGAGGCCAGTACATGCACGCTGTATACCCATTGTGTACCCAAGTATATCCTATGTATACCCTCATTTTCGGAACTAAGTACACGAGTGCCTACTATAGGTGCCTACTAAGTGCGGCTTAAAGTGCCTAAGTATTTGTTAGGTGAGCACACGGTGTATATCCGCCTATACTTGCGTGTACAGTCCTGCTTTAGGAAGTTTAGGCACACTGCAGAGATATTTCTCATATTTTGCAGGTTTGCTTTGAGTAAGCCACCCGTCGGGATTCTGCGTCAGCGGTGGGCGCTGCAGTGACGGAGGAGGAGGCGTAGCGGTCGTTCCCAGATCGGCAGCGGCTGGATCACTACCGGACAGGGGAGGGAGCGGTGTGGAGTCGTCTCCTCTCGGGCCATCCCTACTCGACGCCGCCACGACCGACCGACTGCTACGAGGGGGGATGCCCGAACAAAGCAACGACTACCGGGTGGCGGTGTTTGGCGCCGGTGGCGTCGGCAAGAGTTCACTGGTTCTGCGATTCGTTCGAGGCACCTTCAGGGAGAACTATGTTCCGACGATCGAAGACACGTACCGACAGGTCATCAGCAGTAATAAACAGGTGAGCAACAACAACAATGAACAGGTGTTTGTTGTTATTAAAAGGTGAGCAAATAACAGGTGGGTAATTAATGGGTGAGTAATAATTATATGGGGAGTGTAATTAATTAATTAATTAATTGGCGAGTTATTAATAACAGGTGACTGTGATGCACATGTGGGTCATTAGCAGGTTATGTAATTAGTAGGGTAGTAATAAATAGGCGACCAATGAGCACGTGAGCAATGAATTGGAGAGTTATTGATAGGTGAGCAAATAACAGGTGAGTGATAAATAGGCGAGCAATTAACAGGTGAGTGGTAAATATGTGAGTAACAAATAGGTAAGTAATAAATTGGTGAGAATAAAATTCGTGAGTGATAAATAGGTGAGTAATAAATATTTAAGTAATGAGCAGGTGAGCAATGAATAGGCGAATGATGAAGACTCATTGAGCAGTAATAAACAAAATCGGATGCACTGATCAACTGACCAAATAAAATAGTTTGACAGTTCTTAGCTAACTTTCAAAATCTAGTCGATTGGAACGAGCTAAAAGTAACTAATCAACTCAAATTAGGATTAAAAATCAGGCGACCGCGGGACGATTAGAACTTGGGCTCCGTGGCGTAGAGAAGGGAGGGCTGGTGGTTAAAACCCCCATTGGCCTAGGAAGCTTTTTTAGAGGTTATTTATCCACTTAAATAAGAAAAACAAAACAATTGCGTGTGGTAACAATAATTGTTTTTCTTACTTTGTGTCAGAAAGGGCATCCGGCCAGGCCATAAACACCCAAAACCTCTGTCATAAATTCCTGGGTATACGCCACTGCTTGGACTAACTAGCTACATGGACCTATTCTCATCAGTAGGTCTACACTCGATTATCGAAACTTTTAACTGGTTATAATTTATTATAATAATTATATTAGTTCAGTCATCTCGGTCGTCTGCACTGCAGAAGAAATCAATTTCTTTAGGGAGCCTGAACGGCATTCCAGTCTAGAAATCAACTTCCTAGCCTCAGCATAATCAATTAATCATGAGCACGGATGGCCAGTCAGTCCTTTGCCTCACCGTCTGTACTTCACATCGACTGTGTACACTGTACACTGTACAGTCGGTGTACTCATTGTAGCTGAGTTGCCTAGAGGCAGTGTGAGAATTGTGGAAAAATAACGAAGAAAGATTGGGGGTTGAAGCCACAACCCACTGGCAATTCTCACCCTGGCTAGGGAGGGGTACTGATAGAGCAGATGCATCGAATCATTTTTTCTCTCATCTGACGTGGATTTCAGCCACGGATACAACGACTAGCAGTCCGCCATGCACTTACAGTGGACGTGGATTCAAGGCCGTCAGAAAATTGTACTCTTTATAGGAGACCGAAAATTAGTCTCCATCTCAGCGAGCACAACCAAGATATATATATATATATATATATATATATATATATATATATATATATACGCAGGGTGGGCCATAAAAAAGTAACCCCTACGTCAAAAACCGGTGGGTGACCTCACTAAAAGTGATATAACGTTTGTTCTGTTTGAAATATTTTGTTAAAATTTGACTATTGTACGTAACTATGAATTGCCTTTAAGACTGTGACTGTAAAGTCTCATTTAAATATTCTTATGTTTGGCGAAGATTTGAGCTAGAAACCGTAGGGATTACTTTTATGGCCCACCCTGTAAATATAAGCTGGACAGTTTCTATTCCTCACCGGATCAGATGAAACACCGACATGTAAAATTGAAGAGAAACATAAGCTTCTATCGAGTTGCGTATTTCCTGATATACGCCCACGCGTAGAAGCTATAGAAGGCGACCCCAAGTCTTCCGTGTATCTCCATTAATTGGAAATCCGATCCGAGGAACATTGCTGTCGCCAAAGGTGGATTTCTGGCAGCGTAGGAAGTATAAGCTTATGTTATAGCGGAGATTATTATTATAATATGCACGGTGTATCGGATTGACAATCTTTTTATCGTCTCCAATTTTTCTTAATATCGCTACAGTTATTATCATGTAATCCTTTACCATAATATTCGTCTATTCAGTTAATGATGGACAAAGAACAGAAAATTTGATGGGTTGACGTCATGGTTTAGACTACCGTTTAGAAGACTATATATTATAGAGGAATAACATACGAGATACAAAGTCTCGTGAGTTTTTATCATTAAGATACAAAGTCTCGTGAGTCTTTATCATTAAGATACAAAGTCTCGTGAGTCTTTATCATTAAGATACAAAGTCTCGTGAGTCTTTATCATTAAGATACAAAGCTTCGAGAGTCTTTATCATTAAGATACAAAGTCTCGTGAGTCTTTATCATTAAGATACAAAGCTTCGAGAGTCTTTATCATTAAGATACAAAGTCTCGTGAGTCTTTATCATTAAGATACAAAGCCTCGTGCATGCGTCTTTATTATCATTAATCCTAATCGATTAACTTAGGCATATACATATTGTTGCCATTAGCTGTCTACGGCCCTTCTTCTCTACCGTACTCTATCTTACTGTAGACGGCCTGTGAACCCAACAATATACATCATACATGTACCCATCTGCTGCAATGCAGAATAAAGGCAATCCCTTCAGCGAGCCTGAACGACAATCTAGACAACGAATCACCTTCATTTTCTTAACCCCGGCATATGAGGGCGGATGGTCAATACCCCTCACCGCTGTACTTCCCATGCATGCCCCTACTTGGCCAGGAAGGGAGTTAATTGTTAGGTCGCCGGCCCTGAGGAATTCGAAGCAAAATAGCAAATAGTTTTCGTATCTACATGTTGCTGTTCACCGACGACAACTGCCATTGCTAAGATGATTAGTGTATGTATACCCCTCCTCCCTTATCCAGACTTGGGACTGGCACCGTCATAGTGCAGACAGTGGCAGAGTTTGAGCGAATCTGTCAGTCTATTATAGTTATTGTCAAATTCCTTAATCACGAAGTCATTTTACAACAACAGTTTATAATATACTATTCTGCTTAAAGTAACAATTCAGATGAGTCTAAAAGCATTCGACTTTTTATCATAACGGAAACGAATCATTAAAAAAACTTTGCTAATTGATTATCTCCAAATTTTCAAAGCGCCACTCGAAAGCAAGAGCCCGGGCACCAGCTTACTCACGAGCGCTGGGGTCGTCTCCTATACGCTGTACCATGCAATCAGAACCAAACTGCAGATACGATCAATTCAATATACAGCTTGTGATTGTATTGTATTGTATTGTATCTGACCATTTGTAAAGCGCTTCTTGCAGCAAGAGCCTTTCAGAAGCGCTCCCAGTGCGTGCAACTCCGAGAGAAAATGCATGTTCTTAGACAAGAGAAAGATGACGAAAGACTGCCAGCGAGGATGGCAGAGAGTTGAAAGGTCTTCGTTTTTTCGGTGCATGGTGTAGAATAGTGACGTAAGCAAGTGAGACGTTTATGGAAGCGGAGAGTGGAGAAGGGAATGGGAAGAGGAAGAAGGATGAGGAGGAATAGGTAGGGAGGAGGGGATGTTGGCGCCAGTGGATGTGGATATGGTGGAGAGGCCATGGACACTGGAATCGTCTGGAATCGGTTGTGGCGGCAGATATAGGAGGAGGACGAAGAGGACGAGGAGGAGGAGGAGGAGGAGGAGAAGGAGGAGGAGGACGAAGAGGAGGAGGAGAAGAAGGGGAGGATGAAGAGGAGGAGGAGGACGAGGAGGACGAGGAGGAGAAAGAGGAGGAGGAAGAGAAGGAGGAGGAGGATGAAGAGGACGAGGAGGAGGAGGAGGAGGAGGAGAAGGAGGAGGAGAAGGAGGAAGAGGAGGAAGATGAGGAAGAGGAGGAAGAGAAGGAGGAGAAGGAAAAGGAGGAGGAGGAGAAGGAGGAGGAGGATAAGGAGGAGGAGGAGAAGGAAGAGGAGGAGGGGAATGAGTCTCGTCAGAGTCTCAATGAAGCATGGATGCTGGAAGAGCTCAGCAAACAAGTCGATCGGAACGACTCAAGAGTAACGATGCCCGGATGTCGTCAATACACGCGCAATATGACGACTACGCATGCGCTCACACACACACAAACACACACACAAACACACACGTAAACACACACATACACACACACACAAACACACACGTAAACACACACACACACACACACACAAACACACACGTAAACACACACACACACACACACACACACACAAACACGGACTCATTAACACGCAGGCTATTATTGGAGTGCGACCAATAACAGCTATGTATAATTATAGATACATATTATAACTGCCTGATGTGAGCATTATATATATATATATTATATAGACTAAGCTTATATGTATAATTGTATATGCATGCATATTCGTATTACAGCCTACTTCTACGCGCAAATACAGACAGGTCAACATAGTTATTTACACGGATTTGTGTAAGTATATATAGCCTCTTAATAGCACACCTAGTATATAATATATATATAGGCTATATATATACATAATTATATACTAGGTGCGTTTTTATGAATCGCTATCAAAAGGGCGATTTCAAAATGGCGACCATCAAAAGGGCGAGTTAACAAGAGCGACAATCAAAAGGAGACTATTCGAAAGGGCGCCATCAAAAGGGCGAGAAAACAAAAGGGCGATAATCTAATGTGCGACCTAGCCTATTATGCTGCAGTCTTGCAATATCGAACTTCATAATAGTTGAAATCGTGGATCTAAATGTCAATTATGACTAAACTAAAGACAAAAAGTCGATTGGTAGGTTGAAATCTTCTAACAAATCAAACTTTGTAATTTATCATTTGAAATGTAACCAAGCTTAATTAGGGTCAATAGAATGAAAGTGTTTGCTCAAAATGTTGAGACTGAATTTATTGGCTAGCCTATCCCTCTGAAATACTCCATGTTGCCTCAACCACGGTTTTGTTACTCTTGGCAAGTTCCTTGTAGGTTTTCCTTACATTTTATGAAAGGATTGACATAATAACTTAGGCCTACGTATTATACGTAAGCCTACGTTTGTGCACTTTCCCATTCATGTCGTAATTGAACCACTGCGAACGTTTGATTGTCGCCCTTTTGTTTGGTCGCCCTTTTGATTGTCGCCCTTTTGATTGTCGCCCTTTTGATTGTCGCCCTTTTGATTGTCGCCCTTTTGTTTGGTCGCCCTTTTGATTGTCGCCCTTTTGATTGTCGCCCTTTTGTTTGGTCGCCCTTTTGATTGTCGCCCTTTTGTTTGGCCGCTCTTTTGATCGGCGCCCTTTTGTTTGGTCGCCCTTTTGATTGTCGCCCTTTTGTTTGGCCGCTCTTTTGATCGGCGCTCTTTGGAACAGTCGCCTTTATGATCGGCGCCCTTTTGAAATCGCCCTTTTGATGGCCGCCCTTTCGACGTCACCCTTTTGATAGGATATCCTTTTTTATATACATGTATATTATATATATACACACTTATCGATGCTCCGATGAGCAAGTAGGTCCCTATGTCCTATAACATGTATTTTCTAATCCATAGAACATACTTACTATAGCTTTAGGCCTATGCAAATATATAATACTTGCCTAGCATATATATATATATATATATATGATATATACATATATTTATAGGTAGGCTAGACCGCTAGAGATTGTGTGCTTATTTGTATTTATATGCCATATGCTACATGTGCTATTATTCTCACAATACATAAGTCTCATAACAAGAGAAAAAGACAGCCAGACATGATATAGCGCCTGACAACAGAAGTGGCGCTACATAAATGGTCGTTATCCGCTCTTACTGCCATAAAGACAGATCAAGACGACAGCCCCCTCCCACCCACCCACGTGTGTGCGCAGCTCAGAATTTATATATCGCCACTTTACTTTCCTAGAAGAACCAGCCAATACTAAGCACACACGCAAACACGCAAACACAAGCGCACACCCTCAAGCACACGCAAATGGTACGCGCACAAACATATACAAACTCCCCCCCACACACACGCGCACACTCAAGCACACACAAATGCACACACTGGGACGCGCGCACACATATACAACCCCTCCCCACACACACTTAAGCACACACACACAAACACACACACACACACACACATACACACAAGCACACGCACATACATGGATCCTGAGTATGCATTATTCATGCCAGCTACAGAAGCATTTTATAAGGGGCAAAGTTACGCGCATCCCTCCGCTGGCTCATGACCGATCCATGCATGCATATCCCATTGGGATTCGTCCATTTACTCCGGTAATTAGGCTCCTGTCCAGGCCATCTTCACTTCTCCAGCCCTAGTCTGCCTCCAGCCACTAACGAAGTCAGTGCGCGTGCGTGGGCGTTGTCCAAGTCCCACATCATTTATTTAGCGCGTCAATCGATTCGGAACGGTGGAGGATACTCAATGGAATAACGTTTTGTCGTGCTGCCAAATTATCAGCGCCTGGAAGTCTAGGGTTCAAATCCGAGTAGGATAAAAAAGGACTTCTGCTCCATTTGCGACCCTATCCAACTCAATTGTAGGACGAGTACAACACCGTGCAGTATACGAGTACACCGACTGCACATTTTAGACCAAGCAGCGAGTACATCTGCGTCTGCAAGGTCACATTCTGTCGGTATAAACGGAGGCTGTGTAAACTGTATTCGCCAATTAGTTCACGCTCGTCTTCCTGTGTTTTGGAAATGGCGTGACTTAATTGGACTTTTTGACTATCTTTGGACTACTCTTACGGACAACCCTTTTGACGCAACGCAGCGCTTCTGAATAAGCTGATGCCCTGCGCTTTTCTTTCGAGTAGCGCATTAGAAATTTTCAGATCACGGTTACGATTTTGTTTGGGGTAGGTTACGTAAGCCTTGAGAATTGCGAATGATGTAGCACGAGCGTATACAGTGGGTCTTAGGCTTCATCATATTTTGGGGTACATGGAGTTTGTACATCATCGTGTGATGGCCCTGGGGAGTTTAAGCCACCCCTCCCCACAAGCCCAACGCTACAGTTAGCACCTGAGTGTATAGGCCTACTGTACAATACAGTGTACATAGCCTATAGGCTATGTAAAGAATATAATTATCAGAAAGCACAAGTGAATTGGATACTATTTGATGCTGAAAGATAAACACGGGTTTCAGTGGCGTTGCACCCGGATTTTCGGGTCCGAAAGCGCAGGATACCCGATTACAATAAGCCAGAGTCCGGATACCACATACCCGTATTTGCATTCTCTACTTAGCCTACATGTACAGTCATGCATACATGGGTATTCACGGTTTCGTTAACCTGCTTCAAAACAGTAATGAATAAGGAATAGGCTACAAATATTTATATAAACATCATTTATGCGTTCATAGGTGTGCACGCTACAAATCACGGACACGGCGGGCAGTCACCATTTTCCAGCTATGCAGAGATTGTCAATCTCGAAAGGTCACGCTTTCATCCTCGTCTTCTCCATCACAAGTCGGTTCGTCTAACGACCTCTTCAGCTTCTTAATTACTTCTGTCGTCGTCTGTTATTAATTTTAGTTGATTATTGCCTTCACTATTATCGTAATTTCTTCTGAAGTCAACATTGAACACTCGTTCAAGTCGTCTAAAGCGGACGTTTAGATATTTAGTAACGTAAATAAGAAAAGAATAAAATACTAAAATCTGTAAATGGTTTCCAATTCACACACACGCACGCACACACGCACACACACGCACGCACACACACGCACACACACGCACATAATGCATGTATGCATGTATGTATGTATGTATGTATGTATGGGTGTATATACGTGTGCACACAATTATGTATGCACGAATGCATGTAATCTATGCCTTATACTGAGCAATCCATATAATATTATAGCGCCCTTAATTGCAACCCTCCTCATTCGCTTCCTGTGTGTATTGCAGGCAGACACTAGAAGAGCTGAAGCCTATCTTCTCCGAGATCTGTTTGATCAAGGGAAACACGGACGGCATTCCCGTCATGCTCGTCGGCAACAAGTGTGACGAAACGACGCGAGAGGTGACGACGCAAGAGGGCAGCGCGCTGGCCAAGTCATGGAAGTCTGGATACATGGAGACGTCGGCAAAGACGAACCACAACGTTCAGGAGCTTTTCCAGGAGCTGCTCCAACTCGAGAAGCGACGATCGATGAGTCTACAACTCGACTCGAAAAAGTCAAACTCGCGACTCAGTACGGACCGGTTCAAGGGCAAGTGCGTCATCATGTGACGTCACCACCCTCCGTAGTCATATACCCCATCCCCCCATTACCAACCCCCACGTCCTCTGTACACCCTGTTCGGTACTCTGTGCCTTTCCTAACCACCTACATCAGTTGCCCAGTCCGTTTTCAATCAGTCGGCTTCTGCTTCATTGACGATCTAATTCATCAGTGTAATACCATTAAAGGGCCGTTTATTCCTTGCCCAACCCATCAGTAGCCCAACCCATAAGTTACCCGAAATTTTAATAGGCTGACCAATACCCATGTTACTGTTACTCGATCCACTACTTATATAATCTGCAACCATACCGAGTTACCATTACCCCGCCTGAAACATATCTGTTCCTTACCCAATAGACCTATATCGGTATTACATTATCTCGCTATTCCACATCTGCTACATACCCCTCAATCTAATCATAGTTTCTATATTACTCCATCTGTTATCCACCCATTGGTTACCCAATCTCTAAGTCACCCCATAATCAATTACCCCCATCGTCCGTTACGCAATAAACCATAGTCTAAATATTGCCCAGTGGCTACCCATTCATCGTGTGGCCCTCCCATCGGAAGCCGTGCTATTCACAAGTAACGCTGCTGGTACCAGCGGGGCTCCTTGGCTATGGAATTCTATGAAGTAGTAATTGACCGAAGGGAAACTTGATCGAAGTGCAACGAGCAAGAAAGTGGATGAGGCTTACCACTGGTAATGTGTGGCTGGTAGGCATAGGTTACCATTTGCGAGGTGTTACAGGTTACCCTAATGTCAGTTACCTTTGGTGGAAGATATGGCATAGGTTACTACTAGGCATATGGCGTGTATGGAATAGGTTACTCCTAGATAAAAGTGGCATAGGCTAAAATCTACCAATTGTTGAAAAGGTTAGCCCGGTGTTGTTTCCGCTATAGGCTAACCATTTGGCTAGGTGACGAGGGTTGCCATTGACCACGTTAGGCTACCATTTGTCAAATGGTATAGGTGGAGTGGTAATCAATGGTACATGTAGGTGGTATTGGTTTTTGTACGGATGCAAAGCATTATCCTGGCTAGCTTGTTGGCATTTCGGCTGTGAGGCGCAGCTATTATAGATCATAATAATGATGACAGTCGTTGAACAGACGCTGGTTGTTTAGTATTCAGTTAGACATGGTCGTTCGCAGGACGGGAAATGCCGTCTGACAAAACAACGGGAAATCAACCAATATCCGATTGGAATTACGTCATGTAATTCCCCCTCCTATAAATGAAGTCAGATAGAACAGACGGGATGACGTCACTCCCGTGTTGCACGTGACGTCAGAGTCTGTCGTATAGAATGGCCAATCTCTTATTTGTAAAATGTCAATCAGCCAATCTCTTATTGTAAAATGACGTTTGCCAGCATCGAATAGCGATGACGTCACTTCTCTGTTGAAAATGACGTCATCCGATCCGTAGCATCGAATGGCAGCAGCCAATCCCTTGTCGTAAATGATGTCAATCGCCCGAATAGAAAAAATGACGTCACTCCTCTGTCGAAAATGACGTCATCCAATATATCGTAGAGTGACGTCAGCAAATCCCTTATCGTAAATGACATCAGCCAGCTCCAGATAATAGGGAAAGTATCCAATCCTCTGCCGGGAATTACACCCGCTAACAACAATGGGAAAGGACACAGAACCGAAAGTACAAATTTTTCGCAGGGATGTCCAGTTCAGAAATGTTTTTAGGACCGTTGCGGACATCCGGGCGCAATTATTCAGTCATCGAATTTTCCAGACGGCCCAAAGATCTTTCGAAAACGACGAACGTTAGAAGAGAAACACTAGGTACAGGCCTATCCATGAATTGTCAACAACGATTGCAAACAATTTTTAGAGGACGGACGCTCAGAAAGAGACTGGCGTTTGAAACGGAACTGATATATTATGCTGAAAATGATTCTGAACTAAACCTACTTATGCAAAAACTTAACGACTGCAAATAAAATATTTCAAATTAACGGACCGATTGTTTTGTTAGAATTTTGTTCTAAAAGATGCATGTTATTATTTAATGTGATTATCTTTTGCAAAGATATTTGAAACTTTAAATAATCATTGCTATAATATGCTCATTATGCTGACTAGATCAGGGGTGGATCCAGGGGACAATCCGGCCATGCCCCCCATTTAGAAATTTATTTATCTTTGACCAGCTATTCTGGCTCGGAAAGTTGACACATTCCCCCCTCCCCCATGGGTAGTTTTGTAGGCCCCTGCCCATGCCCCAAGAGGTCCGTGCAGGGGCTTAAGAACAATGTACCACTAAAAAAGGGTCATCAGTTATTTTGAAGGATAAGATGGTATCCTTTTCTTGGGAATTGGACAAATAACTAAAAAAACTCATCCGATTTTTTCGGTCACGAAGATGAAATATTTCCCCGCCCCAAGACCGAAAACTTTGGCCCCCCCTTCGAAAATTTCTGTATCCGCCCCTGGACAACAGACATTTTTATTTAGTCAACAAAATTTATTATTATTGTTGTTGTTATAATTATCATTAGTACTATTAAACTATCATTTTAAATAGCGCGCCTTAATAAAAAAACCTAGCACAAAAGCGCATGGCAGGAAAGTCTAGCCTAATCAAAATAAATCTGCATCAAGGCTAAAGGTTATTTTCCAAATTGATTGTGTGACAACAAAGTCACCTCAAGAAGATCACAGATTGGAGAGATGAATATGGAGCAATAAGTGAGGCCAAAATTATGGAGGTGAATTTGTTTATTTCTATTAGTAATTAGAATGAAAGGTACTTAAAATAATATTCCTTGTTGTTACGAGTTTAAATTCTCAATACTCTGAAAGGAAAACAACATGATAATGCTTTAAAATAAATTTACACCAGGCTCTGTTATTTCTATTAAACTGAACACACTTTACCAAATTGTCTTTAAGAGCTACAAGTACATACTACATACTTCTTTATACGGTACATCAGAAATTTACATAAATCCGTTTCACAGTTGAAACAACAAATAGGTTAGTGTTGTCTCGAAAATCAAACAATGAACAATGCAACAGCAACAACCCTGTTGCTAGGCGTTTGTGTTTTCCCAACACCAGTTGTCTCATGAACAACATGGGGAAAAAAGCAACAGAACAGTTACAACATTACAATTACTGGCTTCTGAAATGTTAAATATCCTATTAATTACAGAAGTTAAAAGTTGAAAACAATGATCACATCTACAGAAAACCTTTATGTACACTTAACATAAATGGAAATACATAAAGCAGATGTTCACGTTAAAGACAACTGTTGCAAAATGTAAGTCTAACGATAACATAAAAAACATCTGCTTCATGCAAGGATGTTATCTTCAATCATTACATACAATTTACTTATCTACTTTGATGCCTTCCTAAGGTAATGCTTGAAACGCAGAAATGGCAGAAATTACTTGCTTATAAGTAACCATCCTACTAACTCGCCCATTCGATTGGACGAATTTCAAAGATTCTTTAGAAAAATTAAAAAATTAAATTTAAATTTAAATTTAAAAAAATTTCAATTCATAGCATTCGTCAACTCTGCTCGAGAATTTTCATGGATGAATGTTTTAAATAGCAGCCACCTAAGAGAATGTTCTCTTACTTGGAGCACTGGATCACAAATGCAATAATAATAATCTATAAATAAGAAATGTAAGTAAATGCATTGCTTCTACTGATGTGTTGAAGGAGCTTAGATTAATTAATGAAAGTATACAATACGTTAGCAATTAATTACCCTATCTGATAATCTATGATCATAGCTGATAAGCAACTAAATAGCTTGTAAGAGACATATGACCATAAGCCATGTCTCGTACAGAGAACAACAATAATATATTCATCTTAGCAATTTGAAAAGCCATATTAGTGATAGAACAGCTCATCATTAAACTGTTGATCCTTGCATTAACCCTTTAACAACCAGTATGTGCTAAAATGCATTGAAAACATACGTAGCTGGTCGTTAAAGGGTTAACCTGCGACATTTAGTGTCTCTCAAATTCTCAACTGACAACGGGTGAAGTACTATGAAGCATTATCCAATGTCCAGCATCCCTTGATTCATCATCCACATCATGCCTAGGACAAAAACGAGCGCAACACTGTTAGGCAAAACTCACACAACATGTGTCAAAGGAAGCACACAAAATGGGGACCACATCACATGTCTTGAAAAACAATCCCACTTTATTTCCATATAAATTTTTTTACAGAACTCAGACAAGTACAGGAATACAGAAGATAAGCTACGCACAACAAAACAAAAGCGTTTAACCACCTTGACCTATTGCTTATGACAATTGACAACATCAGACAGCCAATACAATTGCTTTAACTAAACAACAGCATCAACAAGTCTCCCAACGTCTCGCCAGAGATACTGAGATTTATTCATTTATTCTAAAGAATCTTTTAAAAGCAATCCACTGAAGGACAGTGAAGATTTACATGGCAATATGTAAAGCAATTACACACATTTTATATTGCACCAATTCAAGGTTAACTAATCCGGGTGCTGAAATCGGCTACCCAGTGTTAAATTAAGGACAGCAGCAATTTCACAAGAAGCGTATTTCTAAAGTAACAACAGTTGATATCAATGGCAGAAACCTACAGACTGACAATTCAGTAATGGCAGTACAATAGTAAACCACAGCACAATAAGTGACGCTGACAATAAGAATGAAGTTATTGATGACATCACAATAACTGGATATGTCATCAGTACAGTAATGGCATTATATCAACAGCAGAAATGTCTCACTCGATCAATGCAATTGATCGCAGTAATAAAATGATTTACCATGGCAATACATAACATAATAACATATAACATAACAATAACATAACAATAACTGACCATGACAACACAACAATAGCTGCTCATGACAACACAATAACTGACCATGATGAGTTGATGACACAATAGCTGACTATGACAACACAACAATAGTTGATCATGGCAACAGAACAATAACTGACCAAGACAACACAACAACAGACCATGATAATGCAACAATAACAAACCAATGAAACCATGGCAACAGAACAACTGACCATGGCCATACAAAAAACTGAAAGGTAAGGCAATAGTTGATGTAGCCAAAGTCAGCAGCCAAACACCAAAGAACTTCCCTGTATTGTTTCAAAAAATCAAAAGCAGACATCAGGTAGAAAGAGAGAACCTCCTCTCATTCTTACCCTAACCAGTGTGAAATGTCAACTCAGTTGTTGGCACAGCAGACACTTTACACTGAGCGCAACACTGTTAGACAAAACTCACACAACATGTGTCAAAGGAAGCACACAAAATGGGGACCACATCAAATGTCTTGAAAAACAATCCCACTTTATTTCCATGTATACAAATTTACAGAACTCAGACAAGTATTATATACACGAGATAAGCTACGCACAACAAAACAAAAGTGTTTAACCGCCTTGACCTATTGCTTATGACAACACCAGACAACTGCTTTAACTAAACAACACGACATTGCTATAACAGTCAAAAGTCACAACGAATTCAACGAGGGAATCAAAGCCGGTCTGATCACGTTGCATCAGAAATCACATTATAATCTACTCTCAATGCTTTTGGGGCATGTCTAAACTTCTCATCAATCCTTCCAGCTTAGCAGCTCTTCACTGCTGGGTTCTCTTAACTGCCATGCAAAGTATTATAGTTTATCATGTATAATATGTATACATGCAACATTAGCCAAAGAAATGCTAAATGTTCGCATATGCATGTATGCAATGGCGAATGATTGTGCTCTTTTTTAATACCATTTAATAATAAAATGAATGCTTGTGCCAGTTTTTAATACCATTTAATAATAAAATGCTATCTTAGCATATAATTTTATAATAAAATGCTAAGTTGCAATAATACAATTTAATAATAAAATACTATCTTATGATATTACTGCTTAATAATAAAATGCTGATCTTACCATAATTTCATAACAAAATGCTAAGTTGTTATAATACAGTTCAACAATAAAATGATGTCTTATTATAATACCATTTAATAATCAAATGGTAAGTTGTCATCATACAGATCACTGATAAAATGCTATTTTATCATAATATTGTAGTTTAATAATAATAATAATAATAATCTTATCATAATAAACACAATTCAAGTACTTCAGTCGAACAAGTGAAGCACCAACAACAAGTGCACGAAATAAAGTCAAACTATCGGAGGGTAGAAATAAACTACTTGTGTCCCACTGAATCTAAACATTGGGAGGGAGCCATATCCCTCTGCCCCACGCCCCTGGATTCCTTTGTTCGAAGGTGGTTCCAGCGTACTATTGTCCGTCCCAGACAGTCAGGACCCCATCGACGAACAGGAGATTCTGAGTTGGCAGTGGAACGCATGGAACCTGCAGTGATGAGGACGATGATGATGAGGAGGAACTGTGTGACATCACCATCGGACTGGTATCCTGACCATCAGACGACATTGGAGATGCCTGCAAGAATACCAATCAATCAATAAATCAATCCATCCATCCATCAATCAATCAATCAATCAATCAATCTCTTCCTCCATTCATCCATCCATCCATCAATCAATCAATCAAGCAATCAATCCATCAATCAATTAATTAATCAATCAATCAGTCAATCAATCAATCAATCAATCAATCCATCAATCAATTCATCAATCAATCAATCAATCAATAAAAAAATGCATATAGGGCCTATCAAGATCCGTGCTCAGAGGTGCTGAGTACTTCATGCAATCTATCCGATCCAATGACCTCTATAACCCATGATTATGTTATATACCTAGACTACTGTAACACACTTTTCTCATGGTTCGATGTCTTGTGGTTATGATAACAGCTCCACAGAAGCGACAAAGATAAGATTCCTGATGGCTAATTAAATCAGTCACTGCCTGTACTCTGGCAGTGCCAGTCCAACGGAAAAAATAGAAGGGCAACATCAGTTTTTTTTAACGACAGAGTGTCGTTAAACAGCAAACAACCAATTAAAAAAAGCAGGATCTCAAAAGACAATAAAAATCCGAGACTTCGTGAGAAATTTAATCAACGGTTCAACGCAAGAAGAAGTGTAAATCTACATCAGTATGTCAGCAAAGGAGAAGAGCAAACCCTACTTCCACATAATATGCACAAAAAACCGAACTATTGTAAGAGGTTAATAAACTGTGAGCATAATCTGATAAAATTGCTGACCTGGTGAATAGCGACGAAAGCAAGGAGATCGTTTGTTAATTTGCGATTGGAATGCATCAGTTCAGTCAAGCTGCACAGCAAACAACAAAAATTTTAATATTGAGGCACAACGAAAGGCATTTTTAAAGGTATATCTGAACGTTAACCATGAGTGGTCTAAGCACTTCAGACAGATGTGTTGAAGAGATGTTACACAAGCCGAATGAATGACCACATCAAGAATAAATGACTAAATAAATGTCTGCTTTAAGGATCGAATGAATGACAGAATAAATGACTGAATAAAGAACTGAATAAAGGATTGAATAAACGACAGCACTAATTAAGGAATTAAGGAATGACAAAATGACTGACTGAATTAATGACTATATGAATTACTAAATGAATTACTAAATGAATGACTGAGCAAATGATTGAATTAATAATAGAAATGAACTGCCGAATGAACAACAGCCTAAATGACTGAATAACTTACTGATCAAGTGAAATTCTGACCAAATAAATGACCAAAATGAACGAGCGAATAAACGACTGAATGACTAAATTAAATGACTGAATAAATAAATGACTGAACAACTAAATTAAAGGACTGAATAAATAAATGACTGAACAACTAAATTAAAGGACTGAATAAATGACTGAACGAATAAATTAAAGGACTGAATAAATGAAATGACTGAATGAACCAACCTGTCCTTATGACACAGCTTCTGCAGTGCAATACGGTTACAGACTTGCTGGTTGACTGCTGCGTTGAACAGTGGAATCCCAAAGCAGCAATCCAGCAAAACCCAGTCATCCTCGATCGTCGAACCATCAGCCGAAACATTACTGCTGTGACGACCTTTGCTCACAGCCGAACTAAAATCGAGCACGAGTCTGCTCCGATTTGGACTCGCCGGTGGATTCTCGACCCCCGACAAATCCGACTGTGCCCCATGGGGCTCGTTCCTCCCCAACATCGACTCGCTGTCGGAGCCCCGCCCCAATGCGTCTGCACCCTCGGGTTCGACGGTCGGGGTGATTTCCTTCGGCGATAGGAGATCGTCGGAGAACGTGGAACAAGTCTCCGGGTCGTCGCTGGGGTCGCGGTTGAACACGTCGCTCCGGTAGAGGTTGCCCGGTTTGGGGAATTCCGTGCGGGCGATGCGGTTCTTCTTCCCGGTTCTCAGCATCGTTATGTATCCGCAGGTGTGGCGCAGGTCGATGCATTCGTCGAGACGCTGAACGGCGCTGTGTTGCTCCAGGGACAATGAGGAGTCTACGATAGTCAGCAAAATGGTTCAACATGAAGGACTGTTACTATTAGTCTATGATAGTCAGCAAAAGCTAATTAATGTTATTTTCAGTGCAGAAAGTGCACAAAACTAAGTTAATATTTTTAGTATAATTACGTGCCAATTGAATTAAATAATGCAACTAGCCTGTCATTAATAAAACCGATGACATTTGAAAGCTAAGAGTCAATAGATCAAATCGAAGTTAAATAGTTACAATCAAAAGTCTTCCATATGACAATGTAAGTGCACAGTTGAAGTGTGCTAAAACTCAAGATCCATCTTTTGAAACAATCCTATGACTGTCATTAAATTTTTGAACCCATGTACAATGCCTTTCCTTCAACTGCGGATGGGCTATGGTGCTATAAAAATCGTATTATTATTATTAGTATTATTACTACTACTATTATTAGTATTATCTTCATTATTATTAATCTGAATGCAAGTCCAAACGGCAATTACATGTACAATTGAAATATTAGTGCTGACATTGCATTAATAATTGTGAGGAATATGTCTTGTTTGACCGACCTATTTTGTCTTCGTAGAGCAGTGGAAATGGAATGTGAGAGTCTCTTCCTTCGTGTTGAACCCAGCCATGAGCCTTACAAAAACAAACCATCAACAGCATCAAATAAATTATTCCAAGCTAGTTTAAGCACTTGTCCAGCTAGCGAACAAAGTGAACAGCAAGTGATGAACTAGTGGAAAGCTAGTCAACACCTAGGCAACAACTATTCAACAGCCAACAAGTAGTGAACAACTACGGTAGTCAACAGCAAGTGAACAAGGTGAAGAACTAGTGAAAGCTTGTCAACAATTAGTGAACAGCTACATAAAAAGATGAACAACAATGGAACTGTAAGTCAACAATTAGTGAACAGCTACTTAAAAAGATGAACAGCTCGCAATTACTTTCAGAAATAACAATCAGTAGTGATGACCCATCAGAAACCGATCCTATTGTTACTCGCAAGACGCCATAAAATCGTACCTGAACGAGTATCGCGGAGTGCGATAGTGCGTCGTTGAGGGTGAGGAGGATGTTCGACGTTGGAATAACAGCCGGGTCGTGACCCCAGGTCGTCACAAGCAGACGGTCATATTCCTACAGAAGCAGAAGAAGAAACAAGGTTTCTATTATACCTGCGTTAAATGCCATCACACAATGACCAATTTATATAGACTTTACTCCATCATGGATGTCCAGCATGGACCATGCTTAGCTTTTGGTTCCCCACTTGCGGACTCCTATCTGACAGCGCTGTTCAGTTCTAAGCAAAGATGCGTACTAAATTATTGTACATGAAATTTTTACTTATATAGCACAGGCCTAAGAAGTTTATATTAAAATAACTCTTATAAATTTCACTTCTTGTAGGGACCTAATACATGTATTTACGAAAATGATGATGTTAACTCATTCCCGCCGGAATTGTTTTGATACCTATCCTGTTAATCGGGTCGCGGGTGACCCGGTCCGGCGGGAATGAGTTAAACAATTAAATAATGACATCAGTTAGGCCAGCTGAATCTTTGAGAATACGGTGAAAACGTAAGGAATATCAGACAAAATAAAATCAAGGAAAATAATAACAGACAGTACGAGCAAAAGTAAATAAATAAATGACATTACATACAAAAATAAAAAACAAGATAAAACACGAAAAATAAAATAAAACGACTCTTGGAAACAATAAAAACAAAAAAAAGTTTTTTACAACTATGGGCAAAAGTGTGTTGTTCCTCCCCCGACTTGCCACAAATAAATGCACAATAATCGTACAGTTAAGTAATATTGTCACCTGGAATGCTCGTGGAAGACGCCGCAGCTTGGTTCCCTTGACGAGTAGCAGCGAGAGAGGACCATTTCCAGTCAGATGGTAGATGTAGAGCTTGAACCAGACCGAGTTCACCTGGAAAACAAAGGACCAAAATCTGAACGAGGACCTCACATTCACAAAACTTAAATGTAGTACTACTGTCTAAATGCTAAATGCATACACAATATATGCATCCTTACAGTCTGAAATATTCTGTTATGGGTTCTTTGCTTGAGTCTCGATTTATCACAATCATTTATTTATTTCAAGTATTTATATAGCGCCTCTTCAAGAAACCTACTCAGAGGCGCTCTGATCGTAGGCTCTTATGTATTCCATGTTGAACCATTCAAAACCGTTTGGCTATCCATTGCTCAAATTACTTTTCTTCGTTCAAGAAATGCCTCAAACTCATCATTGACCTTCAAATAACTGGATTCATATCCAACATCTGCTCTTCTCCTGGTGAATTACCAACCGTACCTCCAATTCGCATTTCTTTATGACTTTGTGTTTGTTACAAATATTTGCAATAACAGCAACAATAATACCGGTAATAATAATAATAATAGCAGCAGCAACTTTTCGCATAGTTTCTAAGAGTTAGAAGGATTATTTCTACCTCAGGTGGGACAAGAATAGTAATAATAATGATAATAAAATGATAATTATAATAGAAATATCAAATGAATGATTAAATGAACAAAAGAACTGGACGAATGAATGAATGATGAAATTTCAAAACCAATGAACAAAAGTTGTTGACGATAAGCTATACCTCTGGAATTGCTGGACCGATGTGCTGTGGTACGTTGCTGCTCACGGGACGAATTTCGTTGCTCAATGGTGCAACGGACACAAGCAGACTAGAAGCACAGAGTACAACAAGCAACACTTTGATGCTGAGATTTAGCGAATTAAAACAACACAACCCTGTTTCTTAAGTGGTTCAGAAGATGATACTATAAGATGACAGACTATATCATAGATGATATCTCATTAACTAGTTCAGAGCACTCAAATTGGTGCAACTCCCATATATCTAGAATTTTGGAAATTGTCAGGCCCACTGATTTAAGGCAATAGTTCCCTATCAGCAGATATTCTGATTACGCTTTGGAAAATCTACATGTTTACAGATTTACAGCAATAGTTCCCCTTCAGGATATGCTCTTTCCCCCAAAATTTACAGGTTCACAGATTTACAATAGTCCCCTCCAGTATGTCTCTTTAAATCTACATGTTTACAGATTTACAACAACAGTTTCCTTTCAGTACACTTCAATGCCTTTGAAACATACAGTCATACACATTTACAGCTCTACAGGTATAATTGTAAAACATAATTAATTACCAACACAGAGACAGACACAAAGACACACATGCACACAGACAATGTAGGCAGACATAAAGACATAGAGACAATCAAGCAGACATACAGTTAATGCTCTGACATTCAGGCCAATGACGCTGAGAATTGGGTTAAGAACCACACAGCCGGTTCTCTGTAAGATGTCAACACAATTGTCAACAGCGGCGTGAGTGCTTTAGCAAACCACTTGAACGTGTTTATCACAAAGTCCACATGTCGTCGAGCAGACTGTGGTGACAAAGACAACCTTTGCCAATAGATACGACGACCATAGAGCCCCCAGCCCTTGGCAAAACGGACCAGGTTCACAGCGATAATGATCGGCTCATTTGAAAATCCAAACATCAAGGCTATCGAAAGAGTGAAAAGCAGTACTCTGATCAATTAAAAGGCTGAATACCTCGGCACTCAGATCATCGCTTGAAATTTGAAGAACTTGACACAACTTTACGGCACATTTGATCCTGCATCAGAACATTTATCTATTGCCTTTTCCAGGCTATCATAGGTACATTCAACAGATACATACAAAGATAAGCAAACAGACAGACATACAGGCGGACATACATCCAGGCAGGCAACAGGGAGATAGCCCCTTAAGAGCTCTATGTTAAGCACCTTCAGGAAGGGATGCACAGGAATTCATTGCTACACAACCTTGTTAATTCATCCTCATGCTTGGTAGTTGGTGTGGCCTACAGTTAGTAGAGCTCAAAAATCCGGCCCAAATATACAGCAAATATCAGAGCTGAACCATGCAAACAACAAATATGAAATCTGAACGCCACAAAGAGTAAACCAACCAACCATATGCCTATCGTATTAACATGACTGTATTAACCAGATTGGCTTTTGAAATTTCTGAATCAACATTCAACATGTTTGTTTCTTGTAAGATTCTGTTGTTGCTGAGTCAATAAATGACTGACTGATTGATTGATTGATTTTTCCCTCCTTCCAAATCTCAGTAGTGTATAGAACACCATTGGCTCAGAGCAGTTGTGAGTGAAGGACTTTCTCAAGGTCCCTTCGCAGCAAGCAAGGACTGCTTTGGCCAAAACTCGAGCTTTTCCCATCTTAACCACAAATAAGCGGAAAACAAACAACATCTCTGAACCCGATCAAATCACCTCTTAATTAATAGCAATTGTCGGCTGTTCCATCTTTTTGTTTCACAAGTACGTAGGTGTCCCTATTAGCGGGGTCAGTGATACCTTCAGGGCCCATCCTTGTGGCCATTTCCAGTTGAATGTGTGACTTGTAATTTTTTTTGGTTGTAAAAAAGAGATTGGTTACAAAATAAAATAATTTGATGATTTAATTTGATTTGAAAAAACAAACCAAAAAAACACAGTGAAACCTACGAATAGTTCTTGTTGAGGACTCTTGAGCACGTTCCAGGGTCAAGGCCGAGGAGACTCTCGCAGCGAAGAAGGTCCATTCCGTGACCCGTACTGGAGAACTCCGGGTCGGTGACAAGCTCCTTGTTATAGCGCAGGAAACGGATCGTGTCCCTCAGTCGGATGGCATGGTCAAAGTAACGCTGGGCCTCTCCCTCAGCCACTGCATCCACCTGCAACGACATCATCATCATCATCATCATCATCATCATCATCATCATCATCATCATCATCATCATCATCACCACCACCACCGCCACCACCACCACCACCACCACCACCACCACCATCATCATCATCATCATCATCATCATCATCATCATCATCAATCATCAATCATCAATCATCATCAGTTCCTGATGCCAGCCATTGGACGGCGATAGGTACGAATAAATTATCTCCATTGCCCTAATAGTCACTAGTGACCAGAGACTGCTGTAGTGGCAGTGTCTAACGGACAACACATGAAAAGCAGTACCTAGTCCAGTCAACCAAGCGCATATGCATACACACAAGCATACAGACATACATACGCATTCATGAATACAAACAAATATGTATACCAACATGCATGCACAGTTTTGCACACATTCATACATGAAAGCATACATACACACATAGCTACATACACAAATAGTTACTTACATACATACATACCTAGATACATACATTTATAACATTCATACACACATTTGTATGCTACTTAAATCACTCAAGTCATTTTTTATTTAGCCATGGCTGGGTTGCGAGCACTCCTGAATAGATTTCTTGAAAGGGAGTCACACAAGTTCATAGAAACAATGAATTATTGCTGACAATAGCATGCAATTAAACGTACATTTCAAATCACATAATAAACAGTACACAGTCATACAAACACCACAGACATTTCAAACTGAAACGTAAAACTTCATCGCATAATAGTGACGAAAGACCTTTTCCAGTTCCGCAAGGAAGCTGTCGAGTGATTCGTCATTCAGTTTTCCAACTTCGAACATCGTCACGGCATGACTCTTCAAACCCTGCACACAAGAGAAACCCAGTGATCAGGTAACGCATAGAAACAACTGCTTCATCCAAGTGCATTTTTTTCTTCACAAGGAAGCTAGTAAGCATGGGTGCCTGCAGCGCACACATAGGGGCAAGAGGGGCACTTTTCACCCCTGAAAAACCAACACCTATTTTTGACTTTTACTTTGGTTTTTAACAAATTTCTTCGCATTAAAACGCTAATGAAGCCAATGACATGCTTAGTGAAATTGAAAATTTTACATTTAGAAACCTTTATGAAAAATACCCAATGCCCACATTATTTATTTTCTGTGTTTTGCCCCTCCCCACACCCTCCCCTAACAAAATAACTGCAGGCGTCCATGCAAGCAAGTAAGTTCGCTATTAAACCAACTGCCAAATAATACTCTGGTGAAGAAGCATCTAGGCCAAATAAACAAACACGATTAACAAAAACATCAATATACAAACATGAACACGACTAAACAACAACATCCATGATTATCGTTAGATAAGCAAATGTGAAGCTGTCAATATGTCCAAAGAGACGGCTCATAATTTGCAATGTCCGCAGCAAACTCAACATTCTGCACTCGAAGCATTGCCAGCAAGATCTGTCACATCCTCAGTGTATATATCTATGCACAAAAGCAAACACATGGAACTCCGCCACCGATTGTTCTCTGCCAGTGCCAGCCCCAAGCCTGGATAAAGGAGGAGGGCGACACTAATCATCCTTGATATGGCAATGTTGTTAAACATGTAAAAATGTAACAAGCAAACACATGAAAAAACATCTCTCCCCATTGACCAAACAAAATCCTATTTTTCCAAAATCATAGAATTCTTCAAACTTACAAGATCTACATTCTATTGCTACACTTTTTAACAGTGTTCACTAAAAATGTGATTACAATTGATGGATAAATAAAGTCAAAATTTGCTAAAACTAATTCAAATTTTGGCAAAAATGAGTAAACGCATCTAGCTTTTGTCCTAGGATAGATTAGACTTTGTCTTGGTCAGGTTAGATAAGATAAAAAAAACACATTCTAGTTTAAAAGTCTATTGTAAGAAGCATTCGTAAGCTGGCTACGATCTAGTTGTAACATAAAAAGGCGCTACAGGTGTTTTACCAACCGGAGAGAGGTTTCCCATCATGAGGAAAGCCGTCAGATTGGAGTCAAAGAGGAAAGCGATTCGTTTCGCGTGGCCAGAGTTGATCAGACCAGATGTCTCTGCACCGACAAACACAAACAGTCTCATGTCACAAACAACAGAAGAAAACACACAGAAGGCAAGACAAATGGACTGGAAGGGTTAAAATGTAAAGAGCCTATTGACCCCACTGGAAAGAAGAGGAGAGGCAGCATTACTTTCCCACTCTTCAGATCTGGAGTTGGAAGTGGATGAATTAAAAAAAATTGGTTGAATGGGTCTTTTGGGTCACAGGTCCATGTGAAAGGAACAGCCTTCCTGCACTTGTAAACCGAAAGCCTTTCAGTTTTCAAGAAACAATCAAAAACGAACTTGTTACGTGACTCTAAGCATTAGCATCTGTTCTGACAGTACTAGACATCCCAGGAAGTAGCCTGACACCGACGTTGCTAGACATAAATTGCTGTAATTACAATTGTAATTACACAAGACACTGGCCATGTGATCAGTGATTCAGAGGACTTGCAGCAACTTATTGCCCAGCTTATGCCAGTACAAAATAACGCTGCAGTCTTTGGTGACAGAGTAATGTGAGCTCAAATAAACCAAGGTCGTTACACGGAGCCCCATCAACTGCACGTCTGACCCACAACCTTTCAATTCTAGACTGCACGCTAACCACGTAGACCACTGAATCGTAAACATAAAACTTGGGAAAGACACCGTACGTGTCACAGGAGCCAAGAATTTATATAGCACCATGAATTTATATAGCACCATCACTTCACGGAAAAAAAGTAATCAAAACAAATTAGTGCTGTTTTGATACAGACACAGAGAAGGACACTCGGATAGATGGCACGGACACTAGGACAGGTACGCACATGTGTGAAAAAGAGTTACAAATACATATATATATATAGTATATATAATGCATGTCCAATTACACATGCATGTGCATGTATTTGCATATATATAAATATATATGCTACATTATACAAATGAGCAAATATATATAATATATATATATATATGTAATATATGTGTATATATATTAAATAGAAAGACGAACAGTGAACAGTTTTTTAGGCTTTCCCTCAAAAGAGGCATCACTATGAAGTTCTAGCAGCATCATTTGCCTTAGTCTCATGCTGCCATCACACATGCTAAAGTCGAGCACACCTGAGCAGGTAATAATTCCATCTGCATACCTGTGCCTTCTAAGCTGCAGCTGTCAGGTGAGCTCATCTGGACAGGTGAGACAACCTCGCTAATTGTAGCGCTCCAGTCAATTAACAGTTGGTTTTGAGTCGGCCTGAGAAAAAAAAACCCAAATACATAAACGTTTTTGGTATACATGATAAAGTTCAGTGCATATGAGTGGACATTGGAGCAACACAAGTGCATTAAGATGAATTCAATGCAAAATGTACATAACAAAGGAAAATGAAGAGGCAAACCATTACCTGGCAGCATAAGTATTCATTAGCCGACTGTAAACAAACTGACACGTTCTCCGCTATAAAGTGGTACCCCAAACATTTGTCCAGTGTCTCAAAACTTCTTTCCTTTTCCTGGTTCTTTCACACTGGGAGCATCTCTGATTGGTGTGCACTGTGAGAGCGGCTTCATAAATTTGAAGATACGATACAATACGACAATTTATCATTCTTCTTCTCTCATCCATCCATCAGGTGCATGCCGATGAAGAGGTCTGTACTAGACTCCTCCAATTCTTTCTTTCTCTGATGGTATCCATCATGGCTGTTCTGATGTCCATATCCATTTCTTTCAGATCTTGATGTAAGAAAGTTGACATCAGAACAGCCATGTATACCATCAGAGAAAGAAAGAATTGGAGGGGTCGAGTACAGGCACAATTTAGCATTACATACGCATAAAAGAAGAATTACGAAAATCATTATAAGCTTGCATTACATGCATCAAAAAGAAATAATCGCTAAAACAATTGTTCGGATGTTGCTTTACTTTTTCGCGATGATATTCATCTGTTCGACGTTCCTCCAAGACTCGTGAAGACTCTCTCCGTTCAAATCGGTTCCTTTCTTCTTAGCAAAACCCAGACGACAGAACATTGACACGGCATTCTACAAAGACGAGGTAAGGCCATTTAATGTAACAGAAATGGTGTCAGAAATGCACTAAGCATGGTGTAAGCATGTTGTATGTAAAAATGGTATAAGCATGGTGTGAGCAAAAATGGTGTAAGCATCTAGAGCTGAGACCTTGTGCAGACAATGAAACATACTATATATATATAGGGCAACATTATTATTACATTATCATAACTATATTATTTCTGTGTTTTATTCTGCAATCTTTGCTGACGCCTCATCAATGTGTATTTGCAAATGGAGTAATAAAGGCTATACTCACTTACTTACTTACTGACAAAATGTCTAAGGTTAGGAAAAACCAATAATTCACGATTAATCATTTAACGCCACTCAAAAACAACAAAAAGCCTAAACACAGCTAGAGATAACACAGTGGCTTCAAAGAGATGCTCTAAAGTGCTGTGAAGTTACATGTATTTGTAAGATAACTGCTATATAAGTGACTACATGTATGCAACATGCATACACAGATCATTGCCCAATTTCCACCTAGTAAAATTCTGAGAACAATCATGAAGCCACAAAATATCACTAAACGGTTTCAGCCCAGTAACAAAGATATCAATATATAACCACATAATTTCAGAGTTTTAAATCTCAAGTCAGTACCCTGACCGAATTCTATAAAATCCTAGTCCCCTCAAAAAACCCGGCATAAACAGAATAATTGTAATCCCAAGATATCTATTCCAATTACGCATTTTGAGTTAAACATATCACACATACTTTGACAAGCTGAAGATCAATTTCCAGAACTTTTGCCAACTGCAAAAAACAATATATCAGGCATAACAGAAAAATAAATTGGTGACAATACTGGAACGTTAAGACTACAATCACAAGTATCCCATCACGAGGGCGCTATGAACTGATCTTGCTCAGCGCCTTCAATATTCTATCGCATTGTCACTTGTGAAATCCTGAACTTTTCAAGGCTCCGGATCAGTATTAATTAGAGTAATCAAAATGTACAAAAGATGCCAGTTCTTCTTCGTCTAAAATATGAAGATTCAACTGAACCCACTTTGACAAGCAAACATCTTCATTCTTCAATGATTGCTCTCACCACAATAATGCCAATCTATCTGATTTATGCATTCAATCCACAAAATAGATTTGTGAGTGGTTGTACTCTGCATTGTCAGGAGAAAATTTTGAGTTTTTCTAGATGAAAGTGCAGCTCAATTCAAACACCTTGAAGAAGGAACACTTACTACTTCCTCTGTCCTGACCCACAACTGCATAATCACACACCCGCCAACAGCCTGATATGCAAACCAGTTAAATACTGTTGCAATACCATACACATTTAAACTGTGTTTATCATATAAAAAAGTGCGATTAGCATTTGGATAATAAAAAGATACTCACTTAATTGCTTAACTGCTAAGTAAACCGAACTCACATAAATGACTGTGATTAATAATCCTTTGTTTGCTGTAATAAGTTAATTAGACCGAGGTTATAAACAATCCAGTTAAACATCATTTAACAGACAGAGTACCTCAGCAATGCTAGTGTGCTCATCAATCGAGACGAAGATTTTGTACAACAGAGTCTCAAAATAATCTCCAAGGACACGGTTCATGACGAATCCCTCGAGTGGCGGAACTACAAACAACACAAAAAATAACAGAGAATAACAAAGAATAAACATGCTCAAAATCGATTGTATTCCAAGAAAAATAATGATGCGAATCAAATCTAAAAAATAATCTTTATGCATTTTCACAATTCTCAATATTATATAAAACAGAATCAAATTTTAGAAATATTCTTTATGCATTTTCACAATTCTCAATATTATTTTAAACAGAATCAAATCTAAGAAATATCCTTTATGCATTTTCACAATTCTCAATACTATTTTAAACAGAATCAAATCTAAGAAATAATCTTTATGCATTTTCACAATTCCCAATACTATTTTAAACAGGATCAAATCTAAGAAATAATCTTTAAGCATTTTCACAATTCTCAATATTATTTTAATCAGAATCAATTCTAAGAAATAACTCAACTAAAACTCAACCACACTATGAATACCAATAGCATTTTTCAAACATTATATGCTATAGAAACAGATATCGAATTCCAATCATACACGGCTCCAAAGGAATACAACTCCGAACTAACTATCTAACTAACTAACTAACTAGCTAACTATCCGCGCCTCAGATTCACACTTTGGTGTGACCTTGCGCGCGTAATAAATTTATGTAATAATAATAATAATAATAATAACTACGGTTTGAAGCAACCAAGTGAGCTTCTTGTACCCAATGCAGAAACCTCTACTAGGCAGCATCGTGCTTCTTCTGTTGCTGACCTAAGATCTGGAATGGACTTCCCATCTCTATGCTCAATGACTAGTGTTTTTACTGATGCGTTTTATTCCCATCATAAGACCGTCCTTTTCAACCTGGGCTGGGCCGGGGAATGTCTCTGAATCGGCGCCTTGGAGGGGCACTATATAAATACATTCAGTGAATGAAGTTCATTTGATTAAATCCACAACTGAAACTCATTTCTTTCAACATGAAGCTGGCAGCTGATGATGAGGAAGGAAGTCAAAGCTTACCAATGATGAAGTCTTCGTCAGCTATCGGTACATCTAAATAGACGAGACCCTTTCGATACAAACCTTCAAACAGACAAAGCATGCAAGAGTGATCAATGCCAGTGTTGGACTTGTGTTACAGATCAGGGTCTTAAAAATTGTGAACAATTGAACATATACCTAATGAATGTTACAATAATCCTAAAGGGTACAAGATACTAAAATTTACAATAAATATCAAGCAGAACAAATGATATATATGAACTCAGTACGTATACTCATTTGAAATTTAATTTGAATTTCTCACTTAAGATGACTTGCAATTAATTAATTAAGATGCATTTATATACTTTCAAGTTTTGTGAGACCATCTGGCACAATTTTCTAGCAAGCTTTATCTAGCACAAGTCTGCACTAATAACATAAGTTTAAACCCATCATTGAACAGCACCTTTAAAACGCACTATTGCACTTACAGACAACACATTTAACATCCACTCTTACACAACCACATTCGTCAGTTTAATAGCAATGCATTTATTCAACATCATTCAATCCTTGAAATTCCACATTGCATGATATTTCTGTTAAATTGCTGAAATGTGTTGTCGTACTGTGCAGGACGGCAAAGTCCATGTCACCAGCCAGGTTTGGTCCTCGGTCGATGATACGGTCAATGGCTTTCTTCTCCTCAAACGAACAAATCTGGAAAATGTGCAACAGTAAGAATAATAAGAACATCATAACACGAATAAGTATTACACAAGTATGTATTCAGGTATGTAGTATGTACCATGTATGTACGCCTGTATACAACTATACATATGCATACAGGCATGTATGCATCTATGTTTCCCTGAAAGTATGCATGCACATTGCACAATTAAACATATGTACGATTGTATGCCTGAAAGTATGAATGCACAGTTACACATATGTACATATATGACTGCGTAGTACACATGTGAATCCATGCACACGCAGCGTCGTAGGAACAACCGAGGCCGAAGAAAATGGTGCTGCAGGCCGCAACGAGTTTAAAACATCAATGACAAGTCACACAACATTTTGAATATCAGGTTTTGCGCCTTCATTTAAATGTCTCCAGATATGGCGCCCTCATCATGTGGCTGCAGCAAGAATCGTCCTTTTCTTCCAATTTCCGATTTCCTACCTTGATGTCTTCCTCGACGATGTAACCGGTCTGGACGACCCACCAAGGTTCAATGACGACGGACTCAACCGGCTGACGAGGCAGCAGGTCCTTCACGGGACGCCTTCGGAAGAACTTCTAGGAAACAGAGAAAAACAGGAAGAATGGCTAACGACAATTGTTATACCATCCGGCAGCTGGTTCACAATGCACCACATAACATTTGATAATTTTACTAGTAATTGAACATTTATATAGCGCCACTACAAGGCTCATCAGAAGCACTCCCAACCGAAAAACCATGCAGGATCTGGCTTACACTACAACCAGATCATACAACATAACAATCGCATTTACATCACTAATTAGAATAATTATTGCTATCATCATAATTGTTATTATTATTATTATTATTAGTAAAATTATTATAAGAATTAATATTACTGGGGTCATTATTATCATTTAAGATTATGATTATGATTATTATTCTGAATATTATTCTTCCTATTACTCTTATAACACATTTGTCTTTCCCAGTGGCTGGCCCTAGAACCTGGAACGAGAGGTCACACCAGAAGAACCTGGAATAGGCTATAGACAGGTCACACCCCGCTATGTTCCTTTCAAACTTAAAAACTGGCTCATCTAGCCATGGTTGGACTGCGAGCGCTTCTAAGTAGATCACCTTGAAGGTGCGCTTAACTATTAAAAACTCCTCCTAAAAATAACAATGAACTGAATTCCACTGCTCAATGACGAAGTGTGAATACATGGCACTGAACAACTGCGATTGAGACATGATAAACGTTCCTTCACGGTAACCATCTCTGAGTGGAGAAGACTCGAATCCAAAACTCACTGCACTAACCAATCAGCTTCTGCATCCCACATTTAAATGTGAATCGGAAACTTTTATCCTACCTCTGCAACTCAAAATTGAATCCCGGAAGTACAGCGGTCAGTACCAGTATAAAGTATGGGTGTATCATTGACTTATGATACTTTGTGTATGTTAAGACGATGCTAGTAGCTAAGATCACATGACCATATGTAGACAAACAACTGTTACTGTACCAGCACTCTTCCTACGCACATCTAAAACTGTCCTGTTTAACTGTCCTGGGGTCAGGAGCACTTCTGAGTAGTTGCCTTGAAGGAACGCTATATAAATACTTGCAATGAATACCACAAGCAGTGACACTGGTACATAACCTACGTATGCTGCCTCTTAAGTGACGTGGGACCAAAATACTGGAAAACCGGAAAGAAAAACAAAGGTGCAACTTAACTGTTCATTAAAATCCTAGTACGAACGTACCTTATCTACCGTAATAATGCATGGCGTCGTACGTGTACTGTATGTAACCGAAAAATAAACGTACGTGTGCATTACAAATGTAATTGCAGTTGAACCGTTGAATGAACAAAATATATTGTAGAATCGGTGTACAACTGTACAGTGCACATCCATACAAATGATCATCTTTTTGGACAAATAAATTATGTGGATTCATTCATTCGAGTATTTATATAGCGCTTCTTCAAGGAAACTACTCAGAGGCGCTCCCAACTCCAGTACGGACAAGGCAGCTGTTGAATAGAATTATGAGTGTAGTTGCGCTGATAGTACCAGTAATTTCAGTGACAAAGAGTCCAATACTGAACATATATGATACACACGAGGGAATAAATTGATGTTAATGTACGCCAACGCACAGGAAAATAGCGTAGTTGTACCGTATGTACGTTACACAAACAAATAGCATATATACCATACGTACGGTCAAACGTTGCATGGAATAACCATTTGATTAATACAGATTAATACAGCAAGACCACCGAGAAAGCATTTTTCAATGCCATCATTATGCAAGAAGCACAAATTATCAAATGAACGGACAAAGCACAAGCAAACAAGGAAGTGCCAGCATTTTCAAGTTCTGTAGTAATTTGATACGTGAAATGCTGCAGGAGAGTCTGGCTGCTACGCATTTGCAATCTGCAGTGTTGTTTGCCAACCTATAAAACTCATATCCGGGTAAGACCAAGAGTTTGTCTCGTGTTTTTGCCTTCGAGGGCCCAAAGATGGGAATGGCATATCGAATTTGGGAGCAGAGCAGAGTATCAAATAATGTCTTTGTATCAAATACTCCAAGTGCCAGTGGCATTTTGTTAAGCAAGAAATAGCTTGAATAAACACAGAGTCTTTATTTACAGCTCATGAATGCACCGATCCTTTGGAAAGTAGGCTTTGACGTAGCTTGCCTGCATGTTTGCATGTATGTCTGTATTTGTATGCAAATGCCTTGGATGTTTACAACATTTCATGTTTGTTAGAATCTGCGCATAAATGACTGCATGTACGGTATGCAATGCTATGCATGTAATGCATGGGCAAGTACACAAGTTATGCATGCAGTGCATGTTCGTATACATGAGAGTTTGCAAGTACACAAGTTAAATGCATGTTTGTATACATGCAAATTTGTAAGTACACAAGTTTGTATATATGCATTCAAATGTGTGTGTGTGTGTGTGTGTGTGTGTGTGTGTGTGTGTGTGTGTGTGTGTGTGTGTGTGTGTGTGCATGCATGTCTATGTATCAGCATGCAATGTTGTGCAAGCATACATGTATGTGACATTCACGCACACTAGACAAATACTAGTTACCGGTAAGTAAATGGCTATATAGACAAGCTGAATGATTAACTAATTAATCTAGATGTTCAATGTTTTGTATGCCAGTGTGCTGTTTGGAAGCTGGCTAAATAATATACTTACTTGCTTACACTACAATACTCTGGTGATCTATCATAAGACACACAATGCAAAGTTCAAAGTTCTCAGTAAGTGGGAATTTGCTGTTTATTTAAAGACCTTGACCCTTGTGCTGTGCTAGCTTCAAAATCTGGGAGCATCATACAAACAATGCCATTACACTTGGAGTCAGAGTCCGCAGGGTACCAACAGCAGGACTCGTACATGTGTCAATGTTTTCTGGCGGGGACAGTTGGTATTTATGTTTTGACATTACTTTAAAAAAAATTTGAATAAAACATTAAAATAAAACAAAAATTCAACTGTGCAAAAACTGTTCAGCGCTATCAATGCACTAAGCAAGTAAGAATTCATTGCTATAATTAATTACTTAAATGAATTGAATTAAGAAAGTTAAATTAAAAGAATGTCGTACTGTTTTCTAGAAATTGCTGAACAAATGAGTTTTAAAACGAAAAGGAAACGTTTTCCGGACTGTTAAAGATGTTGGAGGTTCATTTGTCCAACCGGCTGCATACTGTTCCAGAGATGGACCCACCCTTGTCAAACGAGGTCAGACAGCCAGTCCTCTACCTCGCCACATGAAATTCCCCCAAACAGTGCGTGGCCAGCAAGGCCGTAGCTAGGGGTTGCCTTGGGTGTTTGAACAACCCCGAAATGGAAAATGTAAAAAAATAATATAATGCATTTACATGCACATGATGTAAAATCCATAAAATAAAACCATGAAAACACCCTCAAAACGAAAAATGTAAAGAAATAATAGAATACATCCACTAGCATATAATGAAAAAACTTGAAATTAGGCGAAAATGGTAAGAAAGCAGGGCTGTAATCAAGGGTGTACGTGGGTAAACAGCGTATACTCACCTCTGCACCTCTGGGAAAAAACGGTATCGTATACTCACCTCCCGAAAAGCAGGGTATACGCAGGTAAACTCACGCGATTATTTAGGTAAATGACTAAAAAAGGTTATCAGTTTTTCGGACGGGAAACTGAAGAAACACACACCCCCCCAAATCAAATTCTGGCTACGGCCTTGGTGGCAAGTGTACTCGTTCTACTACCATACATTACGACCCAATTACATTGTGCACCATTTCAGAGGAATTAATAAAACAACCGACCTTAGACGAGCGACACTGGTTCATGATGTCGATGTACTGGTTCCGTCCAATTGCCATCAGTCGAAGGCCTGAAACCAGATCAAATTAGTCTCATATATATATATTTATATTCAAAACCAAATCCATCAACGAAGAACGTAGGACACCTAGAAGACTTTCTTTATCGTACGATATGCAGAAATTCAGGAAAAAGGTAAACAATCTAAAAGAAGGCAAAAGACTGCAAGAAGATAAGGCAAGGCATGTTGTCATTACATTACATTATGAGGCAATGAATGAATTAATGAGGAAAGAAATGAGCAAACAAATGAATGTGGGTAGGAAGTAAGAATGGACGGCTGGAAGGAATATTTAAAGAATTGAAACAAGGCAGAATGGAAGGCTAGAAGAAATGAAGGTCGTGATGGTCGTGAGCGCAGGGAGAATGAGGTGTCACACTTGTCAGTCTCCGCAAATGTCAATAATGTCTTTTTGAGAGCACAGATAATTTCCACTCTCGCAGAGTAGCTCAGATTCAATTGGATAAAAAACTTACAATTTTCCTTGGCTCTTAAACAATTAGATATGCAACTTCATCATCGTCTGCTGGTCAACTATCCGCACCCCAGATTCACTTTTCGGTGTGACCTTGCGTGCGCGAGAAATTTATGTATTTAACAATAATATAATTTAATAACATTAACCCCTTTACCGGCAACCCCGATTATAATCGTCGATTTTGTAGCGATTATATGCCGGCTGGCCGGTAAAGGGATTAATAATAATAACTCACAGTCGGCAGCTGTAAAGTTTGGAAGTGAGTCGTAACTCTTCTCCTGTGACATGATGTCGGTCATGATGCTTGTGTAGTAGGCAAAGGGCGTGACCCTCAATCCCTTGACCATCACATCGGACAGGTGGTACGGGTAGAGCATCAAGTGGTCGCGGCTGTACTTGAGTAGGTCTTCGTAGTACTTGCGTTCATCCTTTCGAATTGTTTTAACTGCCCATAAAAAAACCACATCGTTAAGTTAATGGTTACACTGCGTTATGATTTTATTACAAGTGCTGCATTATAATTCTGTTACACTACATTACGATTCTGATTCTATTACACTGGATTACAATTCCATCTCATTGCATTACAATTCTGTTACAGTACAAAATGATTCTATTACAATACATTTTAATACAATACAATTCTACAATACTGCATTACGCTAGACGAATGAAATAACAGATCTTAGACGACCCTAAAACTGTTAATATCCATATAAAATTAATGCAAGCATGCAGATACTCACTAACTTGTTTTTACTTTATTTACTATGTATGCTATAAAATGCCAGTAAAACCTTGCTGAAGTGAATAAACATTCATAAACTTGTCTGAATTTCACACATCAAAACTATTCACTGACTTACAAACAATATAACGATTGAGCAAATGAACTAATCAAAGAGAATATTCTGAATTTTCTTCCTCTTATTTGGCATATATGCTGAAAAAAATGAAAAGCACACCCAAGTTGCCTTTGTAGCGCAGCTGGTTCTTGACGCTGAAGACAACGACCAGTTTTTCATATTCACGCTGGGAATTTCCAAGACTCTGTAGCAAAACAGACCTCAATGTTAAACGAAAGCTGAACCTATGACTGCCTTGGAGCACTTAGTTACCTGGAGAGGCACCACATAAATGTTCTCAACATTGAATGAATAAATGAATGAACTTACTCAATTCCAAATTGATTTGATTTCCAAACATTCTTACATTTTAAATCCCCATGAAACTACCAGCATTCATTCTAGTCCAATCTACCATGCACATAATGAATTCCCAAAGCAAAATCTTCCTCGTTGGAGTATCCGAACCCTTACAGCCAACAGATTACAGTAGAGCTGTCAACCATTCTGAAATGGCCAAACAGTCCAGGGCATACTCACTCCTCAAAAATACCCATATACCTATCTACTGCACAGCGATTTTAAATACATAACAGTTTCATCATATCCATTCTTTCGTACACCTGTCCACTGGCTAATATATGGCTTACCGTAGTTGACACAGACTCAATTTCAAATACATCAGTTATGTCTGGCTTAAGCAAAGACTGCGAAACACGTCGCCTGTTCAAACTGTACAAATACATCACTATTACGATAGCAGGTTTGAATATTGCACGAAACAGAGACTTATATTCTGGGTTGGCTTTACGGACACACCTAGGGGTACGATGATCAGAGACGGTAGGAGGGTGCACGACTAGATTAGACAAACCTGCTTAATATTGTTGGATACGCGCAACCAAGGAATATTTTGCCGAACACTGGCTTCAACCTCGGCATTCATAATATTACGATTACTGCTTCACTCAGAACGACCAATTAAACATAAATCGGAAAAAATGAGAGGCAAAACAAATCGGCCATTAACCGGAAGTGGTCGTCGCCATAAACCGAAAACGAGGCTGTGACGTCATTTGAAGGATTTCACTTGGGATTGCCCTGTATTTCCAAAAATACTCTAAGGCCGTTTACTATAATTATAATAATTATTGCAATTACATAAATTATTATTTGTACAGCGCCTGTCCAGGGATCTTTTAGGGACGGTTACTCTTACAATACCCAGCCACGATCAGAGTGGCTTTCAAGACCTTTAAGAGAGGCAGAAAGAATGCTTAATTATATCGTTTGACTGTCAGAGTATATTAGCCGATTTGCTCAATTTTATACCTAGGCTTGAAATTTATATAGCACCAGCTCTTTCGCACAAGCTTACTTATTTTGTTACATGCTCCTGGCCAGTCTTTTCATTTATCTGGCAAGCCCAGATAACGTAGCCCTCTTTATGCGCTGCAAAAATTCCCGATACTAATAATTGTCACTATTTAGCTACCTGCTAGCCAAGATCTTTGCTTACAGTGTAATAACTTACAAATTTTAATTTAAAAAACTGTGGCGTCTTCAACATGATAAAAAAAATGTCTAAATGATGTACCAACAAGGTACATTAACAACGATCTATGTCTAAGAACACAACAAATGATTTTCTCAGGGCAAACGTGTGTGCCACAGACATTACGTTCTAGATAAACATAAAAATGCAGTTAATTGCAGCAATTTTTACGTTAAAGGTCAGTTGCGTGTGTCGCATAATCGATTAGATACACGTTGCCGTGGTCTGGCTGCATGAGTATTAAATATCGTTACAAGTGTAACAAGATAATGAGTGATTGACATGTCGGCTGCGGCAACGAGCGGAAAACTACCGAAGGACGTTTGAGAACAAGAGAAGGTCGCCCTTACAGTAACCTCCCGCCGAAAGTCACATTTACAAGGCAGTGACATTTATAGTAATAATAATCTTAAATTTTTTATTTCTATACCAGCAACCGAAAATTGCAAAATAGCAGATTTAACGATACATAAAATAGGCATTTCACGTCTTTTTACAGCAATTGAAAAACTAATATCTTTGTTTAGCGCCGATGCGTTTTACTCCCTCCTGTCATTCATTCACTACAATCGCAAAACAACAAAGCAGCAGCTAATAATAAATAAAACTGACGCTTTCAGTTCTTTTCGGCACCAATAAATTACTTATTAATCTTGGAATCGTTTAAATCCTGCACGTATTTGCGGTAATTACCGCAAAAACATCAATCCGGTGGCGCGTCTAATTAATATTCAGGCACCTAATTAAAAGGACATAATGAATATTAATGAGTCATTCATATTCAAATGAAAGACGTCACATATCCGGGTTCTTTCGTTGAAGACAGCGGACTCTGGTGAGAATAAATTTGACAAAGGTGGCCGAGAAGAAGACGAAGACGTTGCAGAGAAGACGAGCAAATCTCCTGGAAAAGCAGCTCGTACGCTTCAATCCGCATCCGTAGACGATTTACCTGGTGCATCGGTCTCGGGATGTTAATGAGTGCCTCCAAGGCAATCACCATTATTGAGAATTTCGGGCCGTAAACGCAAGAAAAAGAAGAAATGCCGTCATTATCAAACGCCAATAAGTGAGGATTGTGTTTTTTTTGCGTACCCCGTTCCGTGTTTCTGCGTCGTGTTAGTTAAAGGGGATTTCTGAGGAAGGGGGTCGTAGAGAGGGGATGATTTGGGGTTTAAGCTCTTTAAATTTTAATTATTCGCTGTTGATTGTTTAATTTCGGTTGATTTGAGGTGACGACGGCTGGGTGGCACGTTAGATGTCAATTTGGCATCCTGTAAGTGGAATTTTCGTTGGATGTCTTTCGATGGCCATAATACTTTAAACGACTATTATATTTGTTCAAACGACTATTGTTTAAACGACTATTGTTTTAGCGACTCGTGACAGGAAATCAACGAGCAGTTTTACGAAAAAATTAGGTAAAAAGTGTTCGATTTCGAAGAAAAATTGCGTCATGTTCAATGCTGATCTGTAGAATATTGCGCTTGTAAGTGGAGAAAGTTGACGAGTATATTTTACTTCCTCACGAGACTGGATTTGATTGATTTGAGCCAATTAAGAAAAAGGACAATTTTTCTTTGATTTTTATAAGAATGTTTTAGAGATTTCTTGCAAAATACTTTTATCCAGATAAACTCTTGCAGAATGCAGATGCAGTGGATCAATATATTTGGACTAATTTGACAATGAAATGGTAATGGATATGGTTGTGATAAAACTGTAAGCAGTCAATGGCAGGCAGATGGATTGTCATGTCTGAGAATTATTAACTTTGTCACTCGTGCAGGAAGTAGTTGTACATGAGAAGCACCATTCCTTAAACACAACTTCTCTTGTGTATCGGTCAAGGATATGGTTGCCAAAATTTGTTTCACTAGGATGATGTCTCGGTAATCATGGTGTTGTCCTTGGGTACAAGTGTAGATGCTGTGAAGTGAGAAATGAAGTGGTTGCGGTGATTTACCGGTAGGAACTTCCATGGCCGGCATGCACTGAACAAGATGGTTCTATGTCTGGACTGCTTGGCATTGGTAATTCTTTTGCTGTGCTGGGGTTGATGGTGAAGCCAGACAACCGGTCTGGTCTAAAAGTCGAAAGATTCTATTTGATATGCTTGGCATAAAATGCGGTTTGTAAATGTACTGGAGGAAGCGATCTAACCAATTTAGTGTGGATGTGTGACAGGACGATACATAGAGAAAGTTCTTCTGATCCATGGATGATGATGACTTTAAAAATGCAGTTGAATTGAGGTAGAGGTGGAGAGCATACTGCCAGAGGTTCAGCTAACGGTGACTTAATGTTCAGCTAACGGTGACTGAATGTTGCTGAACCGATATGACCTATCGTTATCTTGATGGAAGTACATTATTTGGTGCAATAGATGCCGTGTTAGGCCAAAAAAAAAATGTTGTGTTTCCGGTAACCCGACCGACCCTCTTTTATTGCCGCGACTCAAATAATTTTGTGAAATGTTTTTATTTATAAAAAAAATTTATTAAAAAAAATTTTTTAATTAAAAATTTTTTTTTTTAATTTTTAATATTTTTTTGACATAATACGGTGACATTGCCTTCCGTATAGAGTTGGATCTTAGGCAAAAAATGTTGTGTTTCCGGTAACCCAACCAACTCACTTTTATTGCAGCGACTCGGAAAATTTTGTGTAAATTTTTTTATTTACGGTGACATTGCCTTAGAGTTTCATGCCTGCCTAACTACTTCCTGGTTGCCAGTCTTGAGAACCTCTAGCCTTGTCATTCTCACTTGAGTCACCTCTAACTGTGACTAGGGAAAATAAATCTAGCAACCTCTAGGAGTCTAGGTGTAACTAGTCACTGGCTCGGTCAGTCTGGAACGACCCCTAGCAGTGATGTTTTGTTCGCACTCATCTTCCCATTCCCTTCCCACTTTATCTTACCAGAAAAGATGTCAACAAAATGAAATTAATAGAATTGTTTTCTAGAGCAGTTTTGGGTACAGACAGTCGGGAAATAGGCAGTTTATACTTGCTTAGAACACGTACTTTGTTGCAGCATGTACTCATATGCAAAAAAGAGTATTTCGGTATAATTTTTCGTATAGTCACTGTATAAAAATATTTTACCAAAATAAAATTATTTTTCGACCTACCTACCCAATTTTTTTTAGCTCTGTTACCGGAAACACAGCATTATTTTTTTTTTGCCTTATCATGGTGTGGCCTTCATCAACCTCTGAAAATGCAAACGAGGAGAGAATTATGCGCATATTGCTTGACTATCGATTTGAATCTCTCGGCATAATAGACTTGGCAAAGTGATGGATGATATGAATTACCAACACTGGTGTATACTAACGAGGTCCAGCTGTCTCGTATTGGAGAATCTGGAATAAATATGAAATGCATTGATTTTTTTACAGGTTCATTGATGCAGTCCGATTAGGTTAAATTCCATGCGTTTTAGTAACTTCAAGCAGAAAGACAAATTGCTTTATTTGGCTGTACGTGTAGCATGCTGAGAACAGTGAAACAACATTATGTCCTCGTTTCTTTAATGTTTGCAATAGTATCCCCTCAGCTATCCGTCAATTACATGGTCTCATATCTTCAAGAAATATGCATTTTTATATAATCTATCAAATTGCTTGAATTTTTAATTGCATTACATTGGGTGTGTTAGTTAAGTTGTTTCATTTATCCTCTATTAATAAGTTTTTTCCCTTATTATATTTGTGTTCCTGCGATTATATTTTAAACTGACTGTCGTGTGCTAAATTGTTTTGTATTTCAGTGATTACTGGGTGACCCTATTAGTGGGATTCTCCTCTTGATAACCATAAATAATACTCAATATTATTGTTCGCTGCCATAATTGTTTAAGTGGTCAATTCAGGAAATGAATTTAACTGATTTGAATTTAAGATATATATTGCACTGCCATGTTATTGCTTTTTAAACATTGGTCTGCTTAGTTTCTTTCTGCTTGTATTTTTATTCTTCACTTCTTTTAATTTATTCTGTTATGGCCATATGTTGTAAGTTTTTTTAAAACTAATTAGTGATTTCTGTTGTACTGACCAGTATCCAATGTACAAGGCATCAGCTGGTGGCACACTGACATCGAGCCATAATATTCAGAAGATTGGTCTTTTAGTACCATGTTTAGTCTATGATTTCCATGTATCAGTATTTTATTTCCATGCATGTTCTCTGATTTAAGTGAAAGACTTTTTATTTTTAATCCCACATGTATTGTTTATTTTTATGTTTGGCTGTTATTTTCCCGTGCAATGACTTTACCACATGCATGTTTGTTCTCTGTTTAACTTACATCAATGCCTACCTTCAGATGGAGCCAGTTTACAGACACCAGTATTTTCATCATATTGGAGATCTGTAACTAGTGACACTAAGCTTTGTTTTAATATGCAGAGCAAACTTTAATTTAAGTGACTGCTATTTTTGCTTGTGACAGACTGTCGGCCCAGCGGTACTTTATACAACTGGGTCCAGGGCCTCGGCAGTGCTCCTGATGTTCCCCACACCGACGACGTTTTGTCTGCTCGTAAGACAGAGGGCAGCGGTGTGGGGGTCATAAAAGAGCCCCCTGTCAGTGTCAAGGGTCTGGATCTAGGAGCGGTGGGACATGGCGGTGGCGTGCAGGGAAAGCGCATCAGCAACCTGTGCTTCACCATCCGACTGATCGGCCAGCAGGTCGTCTGGGAAACTCTGCTCGTTGGGGACACGCTGTACATCGAGATTCCGAACGACATCCTTCCAGAAGGATCCAAGGAGAGGTAGGAGCCGTCACACTCGAATATATATGTTGACTTGATTAAAAAAACAAAAAAGTAAAGACTTTTATCTGAGGACCAGGGATTGAACCATTCTTCCTAATTTAGCAATAATAATCGTAACAATGGCGATTTCTTTGGTGTAGTAACACAACCACGCCATTACAAGGGGGTGCCTAACATACTATTAACGGCATGATAGGCCTTAAAAATAAATGTTCTTGATTGACTAATGACCAAGGTTTGCGTTTTTCTTATTTCCCTCTTGCCATCTTCCTATACCAATGAACTCTCTCTCTCTCTTTTCTTCAGACTTTTTCCTCTTGAGGATCCTTGCTCGCATTGTGAGCATGACTGAATGCCCACCCACCTGTGAGTGGTGCTATAGAAATTGCTAATTGTATTAGATTCGGATAGACTGTACTTAAATTGAAGTTCGACCTATTTAAAAAAAACTAAATTCTGATAAAGATGCAATATTTACAGTCAGGCATAATTGAGAAAAAAATTAGTCATTATCTGTTGAAAAGGTGTGTGTAGTTAATTTTTATGTGAACTGTATGTTGGTATTTGTGGTTATTATTTAGAGTTCTGCTTCGATAATTTTATAAATTTGTGTAGCCTACAAGACTTCCCTATGGATGTAATAAGTTACAGTATGTCAACTCTTAAGTGTTAAAGATTGAAACAAAATATTTTCAAGGTTGAAACAAAATATGGGTGGCACGGTCTTCTTAAGATAACTAATATCGGAGGAGTACCAGTGATGGTGCAGAATTTAGGAATTTGTTGGCAATCTGGTATCTGTATTCTCGTTGAAGCTTTGTGATGTCTTCTTGTTGAAGTTTTGTGATGCTGTTGGAGTATGCTGAAGAAGTTCTGCACTGTAGCCATGTCATCGTTTGCTTCAAGAAAAACCGAGACGATCGAGGTCAGTTCAAAGTTCGTGTAAAACTCTGTCAAGTGTCACTGATAAACACAGGGGCAGAGGTCGATGAGGGCAGAGGTCAATGAGACACTTTGCAATGTCTTTATTCCGAGACGAGACGTTATGTGGCTACAGTAGCATACTGTAACGAATGCAGCGTTATCGGGCATCTCAAAGTTTCATCTTTGATTGTTAGACCAATGTTTAGGAGTTAACGTTCGTTGCTAATGCAGTATTGACTGTGTACTTGACAAGAAGTATGACTTTAAAAACAAAAGCTTGCTAAAAGCGCCTGGGAAAACAATGCGCAAGATTTGCGCTGTCAATCTGGAACTACTGACTGAATCATTTGGCACTTGCAATATATTCCTGTTGGTGTACCATACGTAATCACTTGTACATGTTTCCTCACGATAACCTTTGAGGCTTTCTTCCACTTTAAAAGTTAACATGCTCTCTATTGATAAAATATAGTCTCTATTCAATGTATGCTTTATTATTATAATTGTTTAAAAACAGGGCTTAAAGTGTGCCTGGACGGTCATGGACGGCGTCCATGCACTTGTTTTAAAATCTGAATGCCGTCCAGCCACTTATTGGCGAACACAGACTAGAAAGGTAAGGGGCGTCCAGGCACTTCTTTTGGAGGGGTAAGGGGCCGTCCAGGCACTTATTTTTCCACACTTTAGGCACTGTTTAAAAATATATTTGCAACGCATGCAAGGTCACACCAAGATGCGAATAGTCAGACAGTTAATTTAAATTCAGACATCTGTCTGCTAAAGAAACTTGTAAGGTCAGTGTTAGTAAATGCTTTTAAAAGCAATGGTCTTGAGCAGTCTTAACAGTGTTCTGTAACAGTGCTCATTATTTTAGATTGTGGATCAGTGCTGATTTAAAAGATAATTCTTAAGCAACGGATTATGGTTTACTAGTTATTTAGCTGACCTGAGCTCCAGGATTGTGTTTTTGAAGGAAAATTCAAACTATTTGTGAAAAATAAAAGAAGGCTTGCTTAGCCATGCATCATGTGACACATTCTTCCAAACATCTCCTGTGTCCATTTCATCACATACTAAACACTACCTTCTTCCGCTTGGCCTTGCTTGGTCTGGAGCACATTAGAGTAGGGGTCTTGTAGGGCCACAGTATACGTTTTTTTAATTTTTACTTTGTTTTGTATTTTTTCCAGCTTTTCTGATCCGGACTTTCATGTTCTTGGGTTTTGCGTTGGTTCCACCGGGCGGACGTCAGTTCGGAACATCGAGCGACCTGATGTATCTGGCTTATGCCATCCAGCCAGAGTCCGACTCGGACTCGGATTGTGGAGACTCGGAGTGAGGGGGCCGCTTACGGTCCGTGGGGGGCCATCCCGGATGCCCCATAGTAGTCACCCATAGACTTGATTGAGTGATTTATGATGGGATGGACACCCTCCTCTGTCCTCGGAGCGACAGACCAAAATCGGCTCGAAACCTTTGAACATGAATATCTTCCACTGACTCTCTTCGCTGCAACAAACGCGCACAGACGGGATTAAATTAATCAATTGTTGATATATATTTTACAAATTTAAGCATTAATTAGGCGGAACTCTTCCAGGGATCTTGGAACCTTGTTTGGCTGCAGGTCTTGCAGAACACTTTCTGTTGCCTGTCCGTGCGTTTGTTGCTTCGAACCGGGCCGCTGGAGATCTTTGACACTTGTACTTCGCTCTCTTTCTTGTGTAGTAGCTGAAAAAAACAACTTCAAAACACAAAAAAATACACATTTAGACGAACTCTCGTGATAAACAACAACATGAACTCGCACGGCGCCCGACAGTTTCTCTGGCTGTTTGATAGTGATGTCATTTCTTGGTAGTTTTTCTTTTGTTAATTGGTTAACAGATTTCTCTCATATATATCTATATATAAATCGAGTTTTATCTCCGTTGGTATTCTCTTCTGTTTCGTCGGTCTGACGGATGTGTGGCCTGCGTGGAAACATGTTTTTATCGAGTGTAAAAATGTTTGCCATTGTGATAATGATGGATTTGCTTGACGGCAGCGACTGAACCTCGGTCGATGGAAGACTTGCATGCCGTGGTCCACCGACGACGACGATGGTCGGTTCCAGTCTGCTGGACAGACATTTGGCGAAGTTGTTTGTGCATGACTGCCTCTTGTTAAATAGAATTGGTGTGAGCTGGGAAGTACTAGGCTGTACAACGTCCTTTCAGGTGTATTGCCATTTGCAAGTCTAGAAACGGACATGAAAAATTAGGTGCAGATTGGCGCCTTGATTCGCTTATTTTTTCGGCACTGAAAATTGGGTTAGTTATGCATGGGTGCTTATTGCTTAACCTCTCTGCGCTTTGGTTTGTTTGTGGGTTTGTACTTAAGCGGGTAAAATTGGTTCTGGAGGGTTATTTTTATGTGTGGATAGTTTGTTATTGAACCTATTTGCTCTGGTTTGTATGTGGGTTTGTACTTCAATGGGTGATTTTGTTGCTTCAACGTCCAGCTATGCAACTTACTTGGGAAGGATGGGAATTTGGTGGACTCATTTTTGATGCCCAATTGTATTCTGCCCTGTGCGTTATTAGACACTGGCTTCATACAAGTTATGAAGCACATTTCCATCGGTTTTATCTCTACTGTTATTAGCAGTCCAAAATAGCGGTTCCTTTCTTTTCTACATTTGATTTTAAAGTTGAAAGGTTTTGCCTGGTTTAATTCATAGATCAAATGTCCTGGGATTGCGTGGAGCCTAACACAAATTTTTTTCTTCATGCTGTGGGATTGTTTATTCGTGCTTACAAGTGCAGTTTGCAGAAGATGCCCTTCCCAGCTCACAGAGAAGTGTAAAGTGTTGGATAGCTGGTGTTACATATATGCTGCGTTCTCTGACCTGTTTGTTACAAAACAGTACAATCGTACAACGGTTTTTATTTGGTCGTATGCGTCTTTCAGTGGAGTTTGGGGCAAAGGGTATCTTACTGAAATGGCACCTGATCATTCGTGGAGGACCCGATTATTGGCATGGCCAATTGAAATGCTATGGTTGCTAACATTAATTTGTGCAATTTGGGATGAGTTTTTACAGGAGGCAACTACTTGCTCGGTTTCTAGAATGACAAATATGTAACACGATACGACACAACTGCATTCTGATACTTTACAATACAACTGCCTTTGATACAATGCAATACAATTGCAATTTGATACAATGTAACTGTCTCTGAAACAATATAAAGTTCTGTCTTTGATACAATGAAAAACAACACCATCTTGGATGCAATGCAGCACAACTGCGTGTGATATTGCGTTTCTTCCAACATTCAGAAGTGCACACACACTTCAACTGCAATTATAGTAGAGCAATTTTGAGTAAGGACTTGCTCAAGAATGCTACACAGTAGCAGCTTCAGACAAGTATTGAACCTGTGCTCTCCACTTTACAAGCTGACCACTCTAACCAGTTGTCCTGTGTGCCACACTACATTATCGATCCAGGCTCAACAGAATAATCTCCATCCTACACAAGAGTTATTTTGAGTAACTGCCTAACAATGAACATCAATAGTTTGTTGTAAAGTACTCTTCAGCCTTAGACACGCTAATATCCAGGGCCACATAGGAGCATAGCACTCCAGTGAAGGTCCTGTATCGAAGTACAGTGAGTCCTGCTATAAGCTGGACCCGTGAGCCGGTTAATTGGAGTATATAATATGTCGTTCAAGGGCTAGTTGATGAATTGTTCATCCTGCGGCCCAGGGTATCCAAATCTTCACAAATCTAAATCTTGAGCTTATACCTGGTAAATCTTAACCGTCATGCTCGTTCTTCACTATTCGGATAAGCAGAAAATGGATGAAACGATGTTCAGAACATGCATTTAGCTGGCTTATGTCACAGTTCAGAGCAATTGAGAGTGAAGGACTTGCTTAAGGTTCATGCAAAAGGATCCGAAGCCTACTCTGCGTTTTAATGTGAGCGCTCGAGTAAATTGGCTACAGCCGCTTAGACGTAGGCTACCCCAATAGTTGCTAATTTAATCAAAATCGTAAAATCGAGAAATGTTTGAAGCGCCAATCGAAGTCAAGTGTAGGGCACCAGCATATTCAAGGGCGCTGCGTCGTGTCAAAGGGGTTGTCCGGAGCGCAATGGTAGTCCGAGCGTGATCAGAGAGACCCTGCGCATAAATCTCTCCAATAGATCCCTTTAATTCCACACCTCTATACCGGTAAAAGGATGGACGAAAACAGTTGCCATACCTAGTCAATGTGACTATGGCAGGTATAGTCCGAACGTGGTTCGAATATTATTGTTCTACTTAGCCTACACGTCCCATGGTTCACCATTTTTTGCAACGTTAAATAATAATAAATATCTGGTGTAAAAATTGAAGTGGGGCAACGTCCAAGGTTAAGGATGCAACTAGATATTAAAGTTTTTCAAAAGTTTCCGTTCTTCTATAATGATATGGATATCTGGCGCAGTCTTAGAAGAATTACATCCTAAGTGTATAGAAATTGCGTATTGGTGGTAGGGCTGCCAACTTTTGATTTTGCCATTCCGGGACGCTCACAGTACTGTTAGGCCTACTCGAAATGCACCTTCCACATAAGCCTAGCTGCATAATGTTACAAATGTTGTGTTTACATGTGTAGCACTACACTTCTCTAAATATAGCCTAAAAGACAATAGCCTAAAAAGCATTTATTGCAAAATATCTTAAAAACAGATTGAAATTACATAGGACACAATGACAGTGAGTGTTGGTGGTTTTAAAGACTTCAACCTAGACTAAACGCTGTCCAAAATCCGATGTTCAGCCATCAATGTCAGGTCACAGAACGCAGAATCATCGTACATCTTCTCGAGTGTTGTATAAAAATACGAACATTTTGTTAAGTATATCCTTACAACAAATTCCGGGACAATTTGGGATCAATCCGGGACACGGGACGCACAGGGCCGATTCCGGGACTGTCCCGGCGAATCCGGGACGGTTGGCAGCCCTAATTGGTGGTGGCATGTAGGCTAAGTAGAACAATTTGCCTGTTGGTGAAAAGACATGAAGATTGTTCAAAGGGGCTTGTCGGTGAATAAATATTTATCAGAGTTAATTAGTTCTGTGGCACGTACTCTACCTTGCTACCATGCGCTCTTCACCTTGATGTGAAGCGCTTATAAATTGTATAGCGCCGTGCTGTTTACACTGTACACATGCACAGCGACAGCGGCAGCCCCAATCAAGATATTGCTTGACAACTATTTTGTCAGATGGTGCAATCACCTTTTGATCAGAATTTGCCCTCTCCTTGGCATACATAAACGATTAAGTAGGTCTGTTATAGGAAATTCTTCTTAAGAATACAGAGAAATCATGCCTGCTTTCTACAAGTTGCTCGAGACCTATCTTTTTAGCTGGACTGGGAGCGCCTCTGAGTAGGCTTGTTTAAGGGGCGCTATATAAGTTTTCGGAATGAATGAATGAAATGAAATGTAATTAATTGTTTCGTTGTGTTTACTTATTTCCGAAGGCGATGACGCTTGATGCGAAAATGAAATCGATAGCTAGCGCCACCTGTTGAATGACAGCAAACGAATCATCGTCTTCTAAATTCTAATTAATTTCAGCGCTGATCAGAGTAGTATGTAGGCCTATGTATATTCGTTTAATTCAATAAACAACAGACAGAACGCTGTAGGTTTACATTAGCAAAATTAACAGTATGTCTGCTTAAAGCTTATGGTCAAAATAGTTAGTACATGTTTTTGAATAACATTCTTGGGATAAAGTTTAACGAGTCTTTATTGGGGAGGATAAAATTGTGAGCCCTTTCTCTAAAGTTATATAACACACAGAGTAGGCCCTAAGGATCACACGATGTCACTTCAAAACGCTCGAGATGCTGGCAGATGAAACAAACGGCACACAAAGAGTAGGCTAGTCTTCACATATAAAAATATAATAGTGACAAATAATTTTTTTTCTTTAATGAAACGCCTGCAAAGACACGTACTGCGCCGAACATGTAGGCCTATAATTTATGAAACAATCTTTACTTAACATCAATCTTAACTACTAACAGAACAGACTGACGGTAGGCTAATTATACATGACGCTAGTAGGCCTATACTATATCAGCTTACAAAGCACGTCTATCCTACGGGGACTTCGGGGAACTCAGTTCCGCTGAATCCCATGGCATGCCAGTTTGTTGTCCAATGCGCCATCGCCCACCCTCACCCAAATGACTCTGTAATATTACTTGTGCACATTTACACGTCTATTCACACAATAAATCTGCAACTCTCCCCAGTTTATGTCCAAAACGTAGGCTATACTTTAAACAAAGATATTGCTTTAAACATCACTTTTGAAGTTCTATGGAAATCGTTTTCCACCAGTAGGCGCTACTGCAGTATCAGAATTGTGGTTAAATAGCTGGGAGTGGATCAGACTATGATCCATGTGGAGTTGGGGTGTAAAAGGAAACTTTACTATGAGATCCTAAGAGCGACCATGGATCTGAACTCCTCAACCTCCTGAGGACTATCACTCTGCGCCACTGTCATCCTCCTCCTTCTCGTCCTCCTCCTCTCCTCCTCCTCCTCCTCCTCCTCTCCTCCTCCTCCTCCTCCTCCTCCTCCTCCTCCTCCTCCTCCTCCTCCTCCTCCTCCTCCTCCTCCTCCTCCTCCTCTTGTTCCTTCTTCTCTTCTATTTAATTAATGTCGTCTTCGTCGTTATTGTCATCATCCTTTAATTCGCCATAAAAATACATAAAGTACCCAGGCCTACTTTCATTAACTTCTGATATGCTACGGTGATGGGGGGGGGGTGGGGGTGGAGGGGGCTATGAATTAATATGACAGCCATATCGGCTATCTTAGCTATAGATTCATAATCATCTTTTCAACAAGGGCCTATAGTGGGACGTACATGTAGGCTATCTAATATTCTGTAACATATGCCTAATTAATGACGATTACATGAGTTAATAACAACAACAATAGGATAGGAAGAAAGACAGGATAGCAGGCTACGCTCTCT
>OX457052.1:31082715-31117715 GCA_949752735.1 Lumbricus terrestris
AGAGTTTTTCTGATTGACATGTGGTCTAGCAATATTCAATTTTTAAGAATAGCCTATAGCTAGAAATTCCATCTGCTTCAACTGCTTGGAATTATAATCGGCTTCAAAACAAAATCTGACCGCATTTCTCAAAGAATAAATAAATATATTCTCCGCGAGGAGTGATCGATTCAAAGCAGGACGAAGTATTTCTTGCCTGGAGACTGTTTCAGAACAAAGTTTATCCGGAGTGAAGGAGGAATTATTCTTCACAGCCTCAAGCAAACAACGTTTCTTAGAATGCTCAGCCAAAGAAAGCAGAAGGCAGACAGACAGACAGACAGACAGACAGACAGACAGACAGACAGACAGATAAGCGGACAGAGAGAGAGAGAGAGCCATACATACAGATGGACGTGCAGACAGATAAACAGATAAACAGAAAACAGAATATGACCTTCACTGGGCCAACGAATCTGTTCCGAAAAGGAATCTTTGGGACGAAACTTTTATGCGGGAGTCTGGGAGACTCTGTTTGAGACACCGGCTTTAAACTATAGATTGTCTGATAACTTAATTTGTGGCGTTAGACGAGACATTCCTGTCTGATTGCCTACACTGGTCACGTTGGCGTAATTGTCTGGCTCTTTGTCCCATTCAGTCCGTTTGTTTCATTCTGTGTATAGGCCTACTGTCAGGGTTGAAGCCACAAACAATGGTTCATCTTGACCCGTCAAGTGCTTATTGCACAGTTGACTGTTGGCCTAACCCCTCCCCCATGTATCTTGATCTCCAGCCAACATAACCCGACACTGTCTATCGATTTTGTTTTGACTAAGCGCAATAGCGCATGCATCGCGCATTCATAGGCCTACTGCCGAATGCAGATAGGCCTAGTTCAATGAGATAAATAAATATTATTACTTACTTTCGAACTGTTATCCTTTACGCATAGGCCTACACCGGCTACACGGTATGCCGAAGTGCTTTGAATTTTGTCAATTGGTTCAAATAAAGAATATAATAGTGCTTCTCACCTAATAATTATACTGCAATATTATGGGGCACGAAGGTATGTTCGTTGCTTGTTGGTTCGAATCCACATCAAACCGCCGCGTAGATACCTTGAGAGAGTCCTTCACTCGCAATTGCTTCGGCGTGAAACTCCGATGCAGTGTCCGCGCTGTAGTCGGGAGCGCCTCTGAGCAGAGAGCTTGAAGGGGCTCTATAGGCATATAGAAGTGGATAAATAAATAAAAAGTATATTGATTTCCGGGACTTTGTTTTTGTTGTTGCCTGCTTGATTTTGAGATTATGTACAGTGACGATTATTTTCTTCCACGGGCGACTGCAGATATTTTTTGCAGGCCGGGACAAAATATGATGGTCCCAGTTAGACTTTTTTCCAAGAGCTTGAAAATATAATTCATCAATAAATTAAGAACCTAAGAACATTGTTTTTTCTCATAGAGGCTTCTGAATGTAGATTTTTCACTTTTAAGCTGTGTAGACCTAACACCAGCATCATTAGTGCGAATAAATTTCTTAAAAGATAGAAGGCATTAGTTTAAAAAGAGGTTGCAAATTTTCAGTGGGCAAGTGCCTCCTCTTGCCCCTACGCGAGCGTCCTTTGTTCCTCTTTACCTCACTTATCCTCACTTTACCGCACCAGCCTTGCTTACCACAACTGGACTTACTTAAAACCAGGGTGAGAATTGACGGGGGCTGGGGGTTGAAACCCGTTGTCTTTCTTAGAACCCCATAGTAAAGTCTGTTTTTCACATCCCAATAGCAAGTGGATCATAGTCCAACCCCCCAGTTATTTTTCCACAATTCTCAAACTGGCGCAATAACCAACGTTGATCAATTGTCAAAAATTGTCAGCATCAACATATCACATAAATATTTGATGTTGGGATAAAATAGGTTTTTTGAGATTAAAAGAAACCTCCGCCGTTTTGATTTGGCGACCTACGGTACGCAAACTCATTATTGTGGACTACAGGGTGATCGAGATACGTCTTTGTTGACCAGAGAGAAGGAAATTACTTCACCCGTATATGCTGGAATATGAGTTCCGGATTGCGACGTGTAATCTCCTCTGTACATCAAAAAGCCAGCGTGGATTAGGTAAGGATCCGGCATTGGGTCTATGCTTTCCTTCGTCAGAAATCAGGTCGTACAAAATTCATAAGCCATACAACAATGTATTATAGCTCTACACTCGATGCCATGCGGGAGCGTTTGGTTTTCCTGCACTACTTTGTTGAAGGATTGGCGTTCTCGCAATTACAATAGCGCAGAAGAATGCGAAGTAGCCTAGAAGTTGAATAAGATGACGATGACGACGATGACGACGTGGACAAAAGATGAAGAAGATTACGAAGAAACTGTCAAGAACAAGAAGGATATGAAAGAGAGTGTGAAGAAAAAGAATACAAGGAAGACTTTGAAGAAGAAGAAACAAGAATGTAAAAAAGAAGAAGAAGAATGCGAAGACGAAGAAAAAGAAAGAAGAAAAAGAAAGAAGAAGAAGAGGAAGAAGAAGAAGAGGAGGAAGAAGAAGAATAGGAATAGATAGAGAGAAAGAGGAAGGAGAGTGAAACAGGAATCCGAAGAACACGAGGAGACAGTACATGCAACCTTTTCCTGTGTAACAGTCATTTGGTATACGACGTATGACCTCCTCCATTTTCTCAGCCTCAGCAATTATTGAGATCGTACGTGTGGCCAGTCACATCGCAGTCTTATATCCACCGCTCAGGGGTGGATCCAGAAATTTTTTAAGTGAAGGCCGAATTTTTATCTTTGATCTTTCCACGAAAAGCCTGATGACCATTTTCTGTTTTTTTAAACGGTGGCAACTCCGGTTGATTATTCTAAACCTGATAATTACATTTGTTTCGTCGTTTAGTCATGAGCTACTTTGTTTTGCTGCATTATTGAAGGCCACGATTACTGTGTGGGTGGGGCACGTGCTATGCAAGTTTACAAATGGAGGGGCCAAGGCCGAATTGCCCCTCCTGGATCCTCTCTGCCCCTGCAATAATTCACACCCAGTGTTCTCATTGCTACTGATCTGTGGCTGGGTAGGTGTCGCCGAAACCTTTGAAAAGCCTATATAATACGTGGCATCCAATTATCAAGTGCAGCTGACATAATGCCTTACACTGACAGTAGTCAACGTCGGTATCGTAAGACATTGAACAGAAACTCGGATGAAGAAGGTGACGGATAGCAGACGTCCATTATTTAGTAAGATACAAAGGTCAGTGAGTGCATCGTTTGATTAGGAAACAGCAGCAGCAGCAGCAGCAGCAGCAGCAGCAGCAGCAGCAGCAGCAGCAGCAGCAGCAGCAGCAGCAGCAGCAGCAGCAGCAGCAGCAGCAACAGTAACAACAGCAGTTGTCGCCTGAAACGTTCGTTTCTCTAAGCGATTAAGGTCATGACACAAATTGAAGAGAGTGCATGACAGACCTTAGTGGCAATACGTAGGTGCGTGTGTGTGTGGTGTGTTTGTGTGCTACGTGTAGGAGCGTGTGTGTGTATGTGTGTGTGTGTGTGTGTGTGCATGTGTGTGCGTGTGCGTGTGTGTGTATGTAGTGTGTGGTGTGTGTGTGTGTGTGCGTGTGAGCGTGTTATGTGCGTGCGCGTGTGTGTGCGTGTGTATGTGGTGTGTGGGAGGGGAGTATAGGATTACCGCTGTGGCATCATCTGCTGCAGATGCCGTGAAGGTGATGACGATGAAGATGAAGCATGGGTTGATGATGAGATGAGTGGCAGCGATCCATCCTCCTCCGCATGTTCCGCATGTTCCATGTCATCAGCTGTGAAGACAGGCGACGACTCGTCTTGTCTAAACACAGACAAAACAGAAACGAGAACGAAATACATAATCGGATGATGCTGCCATGGTTCTCTGTTGATGACTATTAACAATTAATATCGACAGATGGCTGCCTTCTTTCTTCCTCCTCCTCTTCTTCTTCCTCTTCCTCTTCTGCTTCTTGTTCCTGTTCTTGTTCTTGTTCTTGTTATTGTTGTTGTTCTTGTTGTTGTTGTTCTTCTTCTTCTTTTTCTTCTTCTCCTTCTCCTTCTTCTTCTTCCTCTTCTTCTTCTTTTTTTCTTCTTAGTCATCTTCTTCTCTTCCTTCTTCCTCTTTTCCTCCTCGTTATCTCCCATTCGTTTTGAGCCTGCTCCACATGCCGTACCTATATGCCCTCGTCATAATCCTCTTCCTAATCCACCTTCTAATCCTGTTCCTAATCCTGTTCGTAGTCGTTTTAATCCTCCTCCTAATCCTCTTTCTAATCCTCCTAAGTCTCCTGATTCTACTCCTATTCATCCTCCTCCTCTTTATCCTCCTCCTCTTCCTCCTCTTCCTCTTCTCCTCCTCCTCCTCTTCCTCCTCTTCCTCTTGTGTTGCTTTTCGCTGTCTATTGTTTTTCTTCTAAGCGAACCCACCCTAATTCCTGCGAAGCACTTGTAACAATGGTGACCCGATGCCACCTCGAATAAACACAATTAACTATCTAGCAGACATGAAGACAGACATACAGGCAGACAGACACGTGATGACAGCGAAGACAAAGACAAACAGACAAACAGACATGCAGAAATGAATACGAGGAGACAGACAGACAAACAGACAGACGTGCAAACATACATGCAGACAGAGTAAATATAGCAGACAGAACGACCAAAGGCAGACATGGGGCTACATGCGTACTTGCAGGTAAACAGACAGGCAGATGGGCAGGCAGGCGGGCGGGCGGGCGGGCAGACAGGCAGGCAGATAGGCAGGCAGACAGGCAGACAGGCAGGCAGGCAGACAGACAGGCAGACCCCAGATCGCGCACTTCTATAATTGCGCAGCGCCGTGCCTTATCGTCTATCGTCAGATAGGCAGGCGGACAGGCAGGCAGGCGGACAGACAGACAGGCAGGCAGACAGGCAGGCGGACAGGCAGGCGCCGCTGAGCGACTGAAGAGGCAAAACAAAGCGAGCCAGGCAAACAGGAAATGGATTTCTTGTCGAGGGTTGGTCGCCCAAGTGTTGTTTGCTGTTGATGTTGATAAGAATTTCTCTGAATGCTCCTCAGAGCTGCTCTTCATTTGACGGCGAAAGTTTGGAACAGATGGAACGCAGCAGGGATTAGTGAATCACTGAGAATGAATCAATGATGCAGCAGATCAGACAACAATCGATTTATCGATCACTAGATATACAAACAAGTATACTGATCCGTTTCAATCAATCGGTCAGTCAATCAATCAGTCAACCAATCAATTAATCAATCAATCAATCAGTCAATCAGTCAATCAATCAATCAGTCAATCAGTCAACCAATCAATCAATCAACAACCAATCAACTCAAACCATCCGTTCAATCATCGATCGACATGCACACATTAATTCATCCGTATATATATATTTATTTATTTATTGCCCCAAAATAATCGTGCGCAAGATAATTCTAGACAGTTGAAAACAACAAATGCGACGATAGAAACTGATCACTGACAATGACAGTGCAATAGGTAGGCCAGCCCCTGGAGGGAAGAACATCCCGCTAGGTAGGGGCCCTGTAACAATGGACGTAATTAATACAAAAAGAAGACAAAACGACAATAAATTTCGACAAGGCTAGATATTTTTGCCCTGTGTGCTCGTATTAATTAATTGTTTAAAGTGGAGAAGGGCTTGACAGTTCTAAGGGTTCCCGGTAAGTTATTCCGCTCTGTTCGCTCTCCTGAGCAGATTGAGCTTCTTGCCTCCCTCACCCTTCGATCGCGCACTTCTATAATTGCGCAGCGCCGTGCTTTTTCTGTCTCTGGCCATGCGGTCTGGAATGTTGTTCCCTGTGGAACAGCATCTAATCATGCTATAGAGCCATTGAGACCACGTTGATCTCTTTCGCGGGGTTGGGTGAGAGCGCTCCTGAGTAGATACTCTCTTGAAGAGGCGCTATATAATTCTCTGAAATGAATGAATTAATTAATGAATCCATGCATCCATCCATTATTAAATCCGTTATTTTTTTCGCATTAACCAGCAAACCAACCAACAGCATTATTTTTATGAGGTTGACTGCTGTTGCCTGTCTAAGTCCTGGGGATTGACCCAACTGCCGCCAATCTATTTAGTGATTCTGTGGTTGATTTTATTGCTTCTTCTGATGTTGTTCAAGAAGAGAGAGGAGAGGGATAGAAAGAGGGAGAGAGGCAGAGCGAGATGGACGGAGAGGGATAGGGTAGGGAGAGCGAGAGAAAGAGGGAGAGAGAGGGAGAGGAATGAAGGAGCTATAAGAAAGAGGATAGGAAGAGAAGGAGAGGAAGCGGGAGAGAGAGTGTGGCGGGGGAAAGAGAGGAATTGAGAGGAAGAGTGGGAAGAGGGAGAGCGAGAGCGTGAGAGAGGAAAATGAGAAAGAGAGAGAGAGATGGATAAAGTGGGAGAAAAAGAGGGGGAGAGAGAAAGAGGGACAGAGACAGGGAAAGGGACAGGGAGAGGGGCGACAGAAAGACAGAGACAGAGGCAGACATACAGAGACATAGCAATTATTACTCATCAGAGTATCGAATGCATCCGTTGCCTGGTCTGTCTCTGATTGTACCTGTGTTCGTACCCGTGTATGTATCTTTGTCTATGTCTCCATCTGTCTGTCCGTATGTCTATCTGTCTGTCTGTCTATCTGTTTGTCTGTTTGTCTGTCTGTCTGTCTGTCTGTCTGTCTATCTGTCTGTCTGTTCATCTGTCTATCTGTCTATCTGTCTATCTGTTTGTCTGTTTATCTGTCTGTCTGTGTGTGTGTCTGTCTGTCTGTGTGTCTGTCTGTCTGTCTATCTGTCTATCTGTCTATCTGTTTGTCTGTCTGTGTGTGTGTGTCTGTCTGTCTGTCTGTCTGTCTGTCTGTCTGTCTGTCTGTCTGTCTGTCTGTCTGTCTGTCTGTCTGTCTGTCTGTCTGTCCTGTCTATTATTATTATCGAGCCGTCCAACTTCCGTCGCCTGATATATATTCAGGTATTCGGTGAAATCGTCATTAGGTGTCAGTTCCATCTACTGCACGTATACCTTGAGGAAAACTAATACAACGCCTGTATACAATGCAATGCAATACAATGTCATGCAATGCAATACAATGCCATTGATTACCATGCAATGCCAGACATTGCAATGCAAAACAACGCGATACAATGCAATGTCATGTAAGGTATGCAAAACAAGTCATATAAATGCAAGGTCATACAATGCCTGAATTCATTACATTGCAGAACGAACAATACACAATGTATTGTAAGTAAACAAATAAATAAATAAGTAAGTATAGTGAATTCTTTAATTAATCCAACTGCCTAATCGTACTTTGGTTTACATTATGTCTGTAATGTAATGTCTGGTAAAGCCATGCACTGTTATGCAGTTGCACCACTTTGTATGTTTTTACATTGTGTGCATAGTGTTTGCATTTCGAAGCAATGCATTTAATTGAAATGCGATGCTGCACAACGCATTGCGTTGCTCCCTATTCACATTATAATCCAGTGTTTGCTTTTACCTTCACTTCTTTCTTTGTTTATTCAGCATATCTGTGTGTCTAACTCTTTGTCCGCCGTTCATCGTTTATTTACCTGCCAACCGTTGTTTTCCTTTGTCTTGAAAGCTTTGTTTGATCTGTGGCTAAGAATTGGTTGAATTCCTCCATCAGCGACTCAGGTCATTCGCACCGGAATGCATTTGCCCCTACAGAGTTTCGTGACATTTAGCATCGTATCGTACAACGTGGAAAGCATCTATGATTGGCGTTTCTTTATGAGGCGCTGTGTTTCGAAATAGCCTACACATTTGCAGTAACAATTCTAGCTACAGTAGCTTACGTTTTATGTACGCCTACAAACTATATATATATATATATATAAATATATATATATATATATATATATATATATATATATATATATATATATATATAGTTTGTAGGCGTACATAAAACGTAAGCTACTGTAGCTAGAATTGTTACTGCAAATGTGTAGGCCTAATAGCCTACACATTTGCAGTAACAATTCTAGCTACAGTAGCTTACGTTTTATGTACGCCTACAAACTATATATATATATATATATATATATATATAAATATATATATATATATATATATATATATATAGTTTGTAGGCGTACATAAAACGTAAGCTACTGTAGCTAGAATTGTTACTGCAAATGTGTAGGCTATTTCGAAACACAGCGCCTCATAAAGAAACGCCAATCATAGATGCTTTCCACGTATATATAAATATATATATATATATATATATATATATATATATATATATTCTTGGAACGAGCTATTCCTATATCAAGTCGTTGACGTTTACAAAGTTCTTTCTTTTCCAACAAAAAGTGTTCAACTACGTACATGAACGCAAATAATTTTAACAAAGTGAATAACATGATACAGTATGTTTTATATATAGGCCTATAGAGTTATAGACTATCATTATTGGAACAAGCTATATACAGTCGTTGACGTTTACGAAGTTCTTTTCCAACAAAAAGTGTTCAACTACGTACATGAACGCAAATAATTTTAACAAAGTGAATAACATGATACAGTATGTTTTATATATATATATATAGGCCTATAGAGTTATAGACTATCATTATTGGAACAAGCTATATACAGTCGTTGACGTTTACGAAGTTCTTTTCCAACAAAAAGTGTTCACCTACGTACATGAACGCAAATAATTTTAACAAAGTGAATAACATGATACAGTATGTTTTATATATATATATAGGCCTATAGAGTTATAGACTATCATTATTGGAACAAGCTATATACAGTCGTTGACGTTTACGAAGTTCTTTTCCAACAAAAAGTGTTCAACTACGTACATGAACGCAAATAATTTTAACAAAGTGAATAACATGATACAGTATGTTTTATATATATATATATATAGGCCTATAGAGTTATAGACTATCATTATTGGAACAAGCTATATACAGTCGTTGACGTTTACGAAGTTCTTTCTTTTCCAACAAAAAGTGTTCAACTACGTACATGAACGCAAATAATTTTAACAAAGTGAATAACATGATACAGTATGTTTTATATATATATATAGGCCTATAGAGTTATAGACTATCATTATTGGAACAAGCTATATACAGTCGTTGACGTTTACGAAGTTCTTTTCCAACAAAAAGTGTTCAACTACGTACATGAACGCAAATAATTTTAACAAAGTGAATAACATGATACAGTATGTTTTATATATATACAGGGTGGCTCAAAAAAAAACGTACCACCGGGGAAAATGCGATATCTTCGCAGCCGATCGAACTTTTTCTGCGAAAATTTTCCAATTTGTAGGGGAATGAATTTCCAACAATACCTGAAAGTTTCATTTGAAACTTTTCATGTTTGCAAAAGTTACAGCTGTTCAAACTTAAAATTTCGTTTTTTCAATTATCCGCGGAAAATTGACGTCACTTGTAGATTTCCAAGTCAAATGATATCACTTTTCACTACGACCTCAGCATTCCGTTTTGCAGTTTATTGTAAGGTATAATGAGAGTGTCCACTCCCTGCCTTAACACAAGCTCAAATTCTTTTTGTGAAGCTCAGTATGGCCTTGTTGGTCGGGTCCTGCGGCAACTGACCCCACATTAGCAGCAAGACTTGCTTCAGCTGGCCAATGTTCTCCAACTTGGGATTAAATGTCTTGCAGCGTTCCAGCATAGCTCCCCAGACGTGATAAACAAGAGGGTTAAGGTCTGGCGAGTTTGTAAATCATCTTTGCCAATGCATTTACTTCAGTTGATGTCAATAAGGTAGCGCCATCATAATCAACCTTGCCGTGCGAGCAAGCAGGCGCACTGTCCTGCTGCATAATAAAACCAGATGTTAGAGCATACCTGGTCTTCAATGAGTCTGGGTAAGCGAGTTCAATGATGAGTTTGACATCTAACCTACTGAATGGGATTAATTGCAGTCTTTTCTTGCAGCCGCAACACACGCCGGCATATCTGATGCCGAAACCACGATTTGCTTTGCAAACTTGACCTTTCGATTACCAAGCGAATTTCGTGAAAATCGCGCTTTTTCCGTCAGATCAAGCGACCACTTCCTGCCTCTCTTCCGACATCTGATCTTCGTTACATAAACACGTTTGCAGATAGTCTTCAATGTGCTCAGGCTCCACTTTTCACTGGGTATTTTGCTATGATCACGCGATGTCTCAGTCTCTGTTCATGCAAAGTCCGAGTTCCCATTTGATCTTTTGCAGAAACTTTGCCCATGACGTTCATTGTTTGGGTTCACCAATTGAGACCTTAATCTATAAAATATCACCAAATACCAGCAGATTGCTTCATAAACAGCTTCTTTACAGCTCATAGTGAGGTCGTATGACATCATCATCAATGTGTGTGTGTTGTAATTTGCCAAACATCCTAATGAAATCACTTGTATTGGAGCATGATTCTCCGGATAATTGAAAAAACGAAATTTTAAGTTTGAACAGCTGTAACTTTTGCAAACATGAAAAGTTTCAAATGAAACTTTCAGGGATTGTTGTATATTCATTCCCCTTCAAATTGTGAAATTTTCGCAGAAAAACCCCAATCGGCTGCGAAGATATCGCATTTTCCCCGGTGGTACGGTTTTTTTTGAGCCACCCTGTATATAGGCCTATATAGTTATAGACTATCATTATTGGAACAAGCTATATACAGTCGTTGACGTTTACGAAGTTCTTTTCCAACAAAAAGTGTTCAACTACGTACATGAACGCAAATAATTTTAACAAAGTGAATAACATGATACAGTATGTTTTATATATATATATATAGGCCTATAGAGTTATAGACTATCATTATTGGAACAAGCTATATACAGTCGTTGACGTTTACGAAGTTCTTTTCCAACAAAAAGTGTTCAACTACGTACATGAACGCAAATAATTTTAACAAAGTGAATAACATGATACAGTATGTTTTATATATATATATAGGCCTATAGAGTTATAGACTATCATTATTGGAACAAGCTATATACAGTCGTTGACGTTTACAAAGTTCTTTTCCAACAAAAAGTGTTCAACTACGTACATGAACGCAAATAATTTTAACAAAGTGAATAACATGATACAGTATGTTTTATATATATATATAGGCCTATAGAGTTATAGACTATCATTATTGGAACAAGCTATATACAGTCGTTGACGTTTACGAAGTTCTTTTCCAACAAAAAGTGTTCAACTACGTACATGAACGCAAATAATTTTAACAAAGTGAATAACATGATACAGTATGTTTTATATATATATATATAGGCCTATAGAGTTATAGACTATCATTATTGGAACAAGCTATATACAGTCGTTGACGTTTACGAAGTTCTTTTCCAACAAAAAGTGTTCAACTACGTACATGAACGCAAATAATTTTAACAAAGTGAATAAGGGCATCCGGCCTGTGAAAAACCTGCTTCACTTTTTCAATGGATCACATGAAACTACTCAACCTCAAAAGGGAAGATACAGCACACAGAAAGCTGTGGAGAAAACTGATCCGAGTGGCTGACCCCTCCCCTGCGAGGGATTAATTCCAGCCGGAAGGAAAAGAAGAAGAAGAAGAATATGCTACAGTGTGTTTTGTATAGGCTATAGGCCAAACTATTTATAAGCGTTTATTTGCATACCGGTTATTCAAGGCTAAACCACTAATTACAACCGCTAATCGTCACACCGTCAAAATGCTTCATGTCTTCTTTGGTTGATTTCACCAGAACTTCGCCATGAAGAAGCTTTGACTTAACCATTCTTCGAAAACTTCTGGGAAAACTTCTTTAAATCACCGGCTAATTTCTCAAAAATCTTTCCGATAGCGGATACTATTTCAGTGTTTCTGTCTCCTGTATTTTTGCGAAAAGCTTCTCTCAGTTCCCGACTAATGTTCTTTGGTAACACTTTGCTGTTACCTAGCCAGTCCTCGATTGATTTACGAACTACACGGCCGTCGCTTGATCCAAGACAATTTTTGACAAGAAATAGCCATTTATTGTTCTTCCATAACATTTCTGCGTGTTCTTTATCACATGTTTCAGACAATTGGCTAATTAGCTCTGACAGAGCATTGCAGTCGTCCAAACGTGAGAGTTTTCACAGCCCGTCAAATAGCACAAACTGCCACTTCTCATATTTGCGAATGCTGAGGATATGCAACAGAGTATACAGCTGTTGGTTTGGAAGGTAACATTGTAAAATTTCTTCAGAAACACCATGCTTTACTTTTCGGAAGTATTCCTCTATTAAAAGGTTGGTTAGTTTTGTCAGTGATTCCTGCTCAGACGAGCACAAGCAATTTAAGCCAGATCTAAGAGCTACAACATGGTGGAGCATGGAATCGCCTGCTTTTGATTCAGTTTCACTTCTCAACTTTTTCAACAATCCACGAATGTTTTTATGCGACTTACCTCGGCTCTGTGTTTCCATTAGTGATCTTTTGTAGTCAACTGGGCAGTGTGAATTATACGCAATTTTATGAATGCTTAAGATCACTTCGTATGGCATAGGAAAGTTCTTTCTGTCACTGAGCAATGTCTCGACTTCATCAATTTCATTCACAAAAGATGTCTCTTCGATCAGTTTTTCTAGTTTGAGGATCAATTGCAACCGTTGATCACCAAGGAGCATGCTTCGATCAAATTTCTTATTAGTATCATTCCATCCACATATTTTGAACGTTTCGACCAGTGTTGGAGATTTTTCTACAGCCATTTGTGCAACAGTGGAGATGATGAGCAGCATATCCGAAGAAAGACATGCTGTTACGATTGCAATTAGTTCTTCAACATCTGGATTAGTTGACACTCTCTCAGACTGCTCAAAAGCATATAGAAAGGTAGTTGGTGTTATACAACTCCAGGCTCTGTAAGCATACAATGATCGCTTACTATACAGTGAGTTTTGTAGGTACTTCACTGAAAACATGGAAAAATCCACATTACGGACGTGGGTATATCCTGCTGATGTTATCAGGTGCTTCAAGATCAGAAGATCAAGTTGGTCTACGCATACTGCGTGAATTTTATCTCTGTCAAGCACCATCAGCAACGGAGCCTCTGGATATTCTACAATATCAGAACTCCAAACAACCCATTTAACGCCTTGTAGAGAGCGTAGTACGTCGCCTTTCCAATTCATTAAGAAGTCCAGAGCTGTTTCTGGAGCATCAACAGGCACATAAAAAGCCCTGGTGTCCTCGTGCAAATGTGTAATATAACATCGAAAGTCATTAGTTGATTCGGCAACGTAAAAACTGCTATATTCTTCCCTCAAGACTTCAAGAAATCTTTGCAAGATTTGATCCAATTCTCGTATTGGGTTTTTCTGCAAAGGAAATTTAATTCCATTTAATTCAGCAATAACTCTGTAAAATAGAGCTCTTATGTGGTTTCCAGTACAGAGGAATGCGTGCAGAATATCTAGAGCATCTCGGATTTCATTGTCTTTAAATTTTGTTTCTCTTTCTCCAAACACCAAGTGGAGTTTAGCTCCTTCTTCTGTAATGCTGGACATAACCATACCCATTTCAATTTCTAAAGCAGTGAGTGAATTTTCAAGTTCAAGAAATTTTCTTACCACTGCGCTTGGACATGACTTTGATTCTAAAAGTAACTTTGGCTTTGCATCAGTGTTGAGCCATTTTTGGAGCTCAAGCTTATCTGTGAACTGTCTAATCTTGTTTGAACCACCTGCGGACTTTGTCTCCGAAATTTCAATTCTGCCTTCATCAACATATTTCTCAACGATCTCATTAATCGAGCCAGCTTCACTTGCATTGAAGTCTCTTACAATTTTGTCTAGATCCTCAGCATCACATCTGCCATATTTATACTCTTTCAATGTCTCTCTACAGAGTTTGATGAATTTCTGGCCCACTTGTCTTAAACGGTTTTCAGACTCTCTCACCTTCTCAGACAAACAAGACTTCTGATCAAGCAACCATTTCAGTTGTAAATCTTGTTCTAGCACGAGCTTTTTGATGTAACCCTGTTGCTGTATTTCTGATGCCTTGGATATGGTTTCTTGAAAATCGTTCAGCAGATCATCTTCTAACTGTTTGTATAGTGACTCTGTTTCAAATTTGATAAAATGAGACAGAGGATAGAGAATGAACCGCACTGGGACTCCTGTTACATCATCGTGGTCAAACATGGCAAAATGTTTTTCTCTCGACATGGCCGATTGAATTTTGTCAACGAATTCAAATAGTTCTTTGACTGAACTTGGCGCTGGAAGATTCTCTGGCATTGGTTTAGCTTTACATGCAACGTTGATATCCATATGTTTCGTAACTGCATCGTTTTCCCATTTAGCTTTAAGCTCCACAGAAACTTCTCCAGTGAGGGGCTTAAGGCATTTGCAGTCAAAGGCTGTTGTTCCTTTACCAGAGACCTGGCGGTCACTATTTGAATTCGTATCTTTGAGTTCTATCAGGGCGTTCACCATAGCTCCTACAATTAACCCACCAACAACATGGGTGGCTTCGATTTCTTTGCCACATATTTTCTGTGACACGTAACTGTTGACCATTGCATCAACCGGCGGCATCAAGTCAATTTGATAGCTTTCATACATGTAAGTGCAGTTAATGACTTCAACGTTCTCACTTTCTTTTTCATCATATTTGTATTCAAAATTCCCGGCAAGAGTTATGATCTCCAAGAGCATGTCTAACGAAAGATGTCCATCAACTTTCAACATTTTGGTTTTTTCAATTATGCTCTTTACATGAGTGAGTTTGTAGTCACTAGTTTTTATAGGGCTTGCTCGTAGATATTCAGCAGAGAAACGATCAGTTCGAAATAAGTTGTGACCAACTGACTGAGATTTGTGACAGTTAAAAAGGTCTCCTAGACCACGTACTCCATTCTCTAAGCTTGGACAGCTGAAATGAGCGTTCTCAACATGACAATCATTTCCTGCCATTCTTCAAGATTCGTTTGATGAACCAGAATCAGCCTAACAGATAAAAAACAGACAGTAACACCTACACTGTATGTAATATAACAAATACAGCACTTCTATTCTAATCTTTCTAATCTTTTCTTTTTCTTTCTAGTTAAGGTTTATTTCGTTTTATTCCTTTTCTTAGTTAAGGTTTGATAGCTTAACAACACCATGTTGTCTTGACTGTGAATGTTTATACTTTTAGTTAAGACGGCATCATTGTATACTTGCCTATCTACCATCTTGAATATGTTAGCGTGCATATAAGTAGCCCTACCAGTGGGACTTTTAATCCCTTCTGGGTTTCCGATTGTAACCAACTGTTATGTATATATACTTTGTAAAAATGTTTTTGTTATTTTGGTGCAATAAAATTGATGGTTAAATATGAATTGAATTGTCCAGTGACGATTTAGAGTTATGCAAGGATCTTACACCTTAAAAAGTCACTATGATTCATTATTAATATACATCTGAGAGATATATATATATACCTGAGAGATATATATCAAGGGCGGATCCAGGGGGCCAATACGGCCATGGCCCCCATTTCGAAATTTTTTAATTTTTTACCAACTATTCTGACCCGAAAAGTTGACGTGGCCCCCCCCGTGCGTAGCTCCGTATGTCCGTCTCCGGCGCGCACCCGCGATGAAGGTCATCAGTTTTTCCGGCAGTTGGAGGCTGATGACTAAAAAAAGGTCATCAGTTTTTCCGGCAGTTGGAGGCTGATGACTAAAAAAAGGGCATCAGTTTTTCCGGCAGTTGGAGGCTGATGACTAAAAAAAGGGCATCAGTTTTTCCGGCAGTTGGAGGCTGATGACTAAAAAAGGGCATCAGTTTTTCCGGCAGTTGGAGGCTGATGACTAAAAAAAGGGCATCAGTTTTTCCGGCAGTTGGAGGCTGATGACTAAAAAAAGGTCATCAGTTTTTCCGGCAGTTGGAGGCTGATGACTAAAAAAGGTCATCAGTTTTTCCGGCAGTTGGAGGCTGATGACTAAAAAAAGGTCATCAGTTTTTCCGGCAGTTGGAGGTTGATGACTAAAAAAAGGTCATAAGTTTTTCCGGCAGTTGGAGGCTGATGACTAAAAAAGTCATCAGTTTTCCGGCAGTTGGAGGCTGATGACTAAAAAAAGGTCATCATTTTTTTCGGCGGATGGAAAAGGTATGTTTTTGGGAAATTGGAGGCTGATGACTAAAAAAAGGTCATCAGTTTTTTCGGCGACCACCCTGACGAAAATTTTTCCCTATTCCTCCAACACCCTAAATTTTGGCCCCTCATCGAAAATTTCTGTATCCGCCCTTGATATATATATATATATTTATATATATATATATTGCTGTATTGTCAGATACCGAAAGGAGTTATAAATAGATCTACTATCTCCCGTCAAAGGGCCGTCATGTAACATAGCTATGCCCACTGCCGACATTTTGCACTCGGAGCGTTCACAATTAGCCTACAAACGTTCGCAAAATTTTGAATTTGTCGTCAATTTGACTTTTTATTTTAGCAATTTGACAACAACGCTTTTGGACGGGCCCCCAAATGTTGTATTATCAGATAGGCCGACTGAAAGGAATGGACAACTGGTTATAAAATCAAAATAACGGTATATTCTCATTCAACAGAAAATGAAACAACTTGTATCCTACGGTCTTCGATATATAGGTCAGGGTCTTAGAAAAACGACCACTACAGCACGAACATCAGCAAAAACGATGGCTAGACTACTTAACTAACTTATCGTATCTTAACTAAACAACTCGAGTTTTGGACCGAGAAAATAAACATAGCAACAGGCCGACACGAACATGGCCAAAATTCGGCAACGCCCTCTGAATGCACGCTAATATACCACCCACACAAACCAGTCCTTCCTTCCCACTCAGTTAAGCATGACGCTAGCGATCCAAAGACAGTTCTTCGTTATATACTATCCCCCGTCATGTAACAATATATATATATATATATATATATATATATATACTAGCTAATAATAATTTCGTTTATTCAACAATCCGGTTGACAGAACGCAACCGGTTACAGTGTACACTTTAGGCAGTTGAAACAATTTACAGGAACTCAGATTACAGAATAGGCAACATTTAAATCTTAACAATATACTGACTGAACAGACAGCCTGCAATAATCGGCGCTAATAGCAGCCTACAAAGCATGTTCGCCCAAAGGGGGCTCTCCCACTCTTGGCCAGGCCCGCCGACAGAAATTCCGGGCCCCTGGGCAGGGAAGTCACGGGATCTAAACTGTCTTTAGACTTTTTTATAGCAAATTTGAATATAAAAAATAGAAATAGCAACAGTGCGGGTGCGTATGTACGATAATGCATAGACTATATCTACGATTCCAATCAGTTCTTAAAATGCTAAGAATTTAATTTTCAAATAAAAAATAAAAAATTATGATATCGTGGTCTAATCAAAAAGCAAAATGTTAAAATGTTAAGAATTTAATTTTCAAATAAAAAATAAAAAATTATGATATCGTGGTCTAATCAAAAAGCAAAATGTTAAAATGTTAAGAATTTAATTTTCAAATAAAAAATAAAAAATTATGATATCGTGGTCTAATCAAAAAGCAACCCGTTCTGGATTTAACTTCAGCAAAAGCGTTTATGATATCCTGATATCCATTTTGTGATTTTTTTGTCTGGAAACCTTTAAAATGTACTTCGGAAATGCTCTTTTTTATCGCCTGGCAAATTGCCCGGATGTCTTGAAAGACCGTTTCTTATGTTAGAGTCTGGTAATTCTATACGGTCTCAATAGTTTGTGTATAGGTCTACAAGGGCTCTGGAGGTAGAGTGCGGCAGTGCCAACAGAAAAACCAAGCCTTCTTACAGTTTCTATAATTTCAGTATTTTCATTATAGTCTAATTTATAATGTCATCTTTTGGAATTATGATAATAATACCACATGTCATTTTCATCCATTCGACTATGATCGTCATAAACTTTTAATTCACTCGAGTCAACCGGTGTAAGAGTTATTACGGTGTCTGATCAGTCTTCTTTTTAGATCAGACAACGCACAATAAGTAGCAGAAGAGCGTTCTGAGACGGAAGTGAGCGTGTCCCTTGGAAAAACCTGATTAGTATAATACTGTATAAGCCTAAATTAATGGACAGTTGCTTGAAAGTTGAAACTTAAACAGTTGTATACTTGTGATGATGATGATGGTGCTCTGCCCGAAGGCAGGTTCATTGGCTTTACGCCTCTGGGGATGAGATGAGTGAGGTGGTTTCCCGTTGCCTTCCCCACAGACAATGATGGGTAAGCAACTTGCCCAAGGTCGCTCCGCAGGAGCTTGCGCCTCTGTGTTCCACACGTGCTAGCCCGAGATATCTAAATCTCTGAATGTCAACTCCCAGCCCGGGGCTTGGACCGCAGTCCGTTGCAACCAACAGACGAATGCCGCTCTCGCTTACCAGTGTAGCTGATAGTAGGCTATTATTCTAAACGGCATAACTCCTAAGATTTCTATATGCTAAGTCACATAAGTGATTATAGGCTGGGCCCGCCGCCCGTAATCAACATATGAAAATATCATAACCAGTGTAGCCCGGGCCCCCTCCGGGCCCCTAAAAGTCGCCGGGCCCCTGAGCAGTTGCGCCCCCGCACCCTCTCGGCCGGCCTGCATGCAGACAGAGTAAATATAGCAGACAGAGCGACCAAAGGCAGACATGGCACTACATGCATACTTACAGGTAAACAGACAGGCAGGCAGACAGGCACCTCGAAGCGACTGAAGAGGCAAAACAAAGCGAGCCAGGCAAACAGGAAATGTATTTCCTTTCGAGGGTCGGTCGCCCAAGTGTTGTCTGCTGTTGGTGTTGATAAGAATTTCTCTGAATGCTCCTCGGAGCTGCTCTGCATTTGACGGCGAAAGTTTGGAATGGACTCCCTGGGGAACAACGTCTAATCATGTTATATAGACATTGAGATCACGTTGCTCTCTTTCGCGGGGTTGGTCGAGACTCGAGAGCGCTCCTGAGTAGATACTCTTGAAGAGGCGCTACATAAATATCTGAAATGGATGAATTAATTAATGAATCCATGCATGCATCGATCCAGCGATTCATCCATTCTTAAATCCGTTAATCTTTTTCGCATTAACCAGCAAACCAACCAACCAACAGTAAAATGAGGTTGACTGCTGTTGCCTATGATCTAAGTCCTGTGGATTGGCCCAACTGCCGCCAATCTATTTAGTGATCCTGTGGTTGATTTTGTTGCTTCTTCTGATGTTGTTCAAGGAGAGAGGAGAGGGATAGAAAGAGGGAGGGATAGAAAGAGAGAGAGATAGAAAGAGGGAGGGATAGAAAGAGGAAGGGATAGAAAGAGGGAGAGAGGGAGAGCGAGATGGACGGAGAGAGATAGGGTAGGGAGAGCGAGAGAAAGAGGGAGGGAGAGAGGGAGATGGATAAAGTAGCTATAAGAAAGAGGGATAGGAAGAGAAGGAGAGGAAGCGGGAGAGAGAGAGAGTGGCAGTGGGAAAGAGAGGAATTGAGAGGAAGAGTGGGAAGAACCAAGAGGGAAGAGGGAGGGCGAGAACGTGAGGGAGGAGAAAGAGGGAGAGAGAGAGAGATGGAGAAAGCGGGAGAAAAGAGGAGGGGAGAGAGAAAGAGGGACAGAGACAGGGAAAGGGACAGGGAGAGGAGCAGAGAAAGACAGAAAGACAGAGGCAGACATCCAGAGACAGAGCAATTATTATTACTCATCAGAGTATCGTATGCATCCGTTGCCTGGTCTGTCTCTGATTGTACCTGTGTTCGTACCTGTGTATGTATCTTTGTCTATGTCTCCATCTGTCTATCTGTCTGTCTGTTTGTTTGCCTGTTTGTCTGTCTGTTTGCTTGTTTGTCTGTCTGTCTGTCTGTCTGTCTGTCTGTCTGTCTATCTGTCTGTCTATTATTATCGCGTCGTCCAACTTCCGTCGCCTGATATATATTCAGGTATTCGGTGGAATCGTCATTAGGTGTCAGTTCCATCTACTGCACCTACCTTGAGGAAAACTAATACAACGCCTTATACAATGCAATGCGATACAATGCCATTGGTTACCGTGCAATGCCAGACATTGCAATGCAAAACAACACGATACAATGCAATGTCATGTAATGTCATGCAAAACAAGTCATATAAATGCAAGGTCATACAATGCATGAATTCATTACATTGCAGAACGAACAATGCACAATGTATTTTATGCAAGCAAATAAATAAGTAAGTAAGTATAGTAAATTCTTTGTTAATCCAATTGCATAATCGCATTTTGGTTTACATTATGTCTGTAATGTAATGTCTGGTATTGCGATGTGTGGTAATGCATTGCACTGTCATGCAGTTGCATCACATTGTATGTTTTAACATTGTATGCATTGTTTTTGCATTTCAACGTAATGCATTTAATTGAAATGCGATGCTGCACATTGCATTGCATTGCATTGCATTGCTCCCTATTCACATTATAATCCAGTTATTTCTTTTACCTTCACTTCTTTCTTTGTTTATTCAGTATATCTGTCCGTCCAACTCTTTGTCCGCCGTTCAACGTTTATTTACCTGCCAACCTTTGTTTTCCTTTGTCTTGAAAGCATTGTTTGATCTGTGGTTGCTAAGAATTGGTTGAATTCCTCCATCAGCGGTTCAGGTCATTCGCACCGGAATGCATTTGCCCCTACAGACTCCCACTTCCCCAAGATATATTATATTCTCCTTTCCAACATCCAACCACAAACGTTCCCGGACTAAGAAGCGCCACCAGACACGCATACGTACCGACCGCAGTACAGAAGCTGAGGAATGCCGCTGTGAAGACAGACAGATGAAACAAGTGGCCAGAGGCGAATGATGGAGGATTAGCACTCCTCCCAGGTTACCTCCTCGAATCATTGCCGTTTGGACTGGCATCGATATGAAACAGTTGTTGTTTAACGACACTGCAATTTCAAAGATGATCAGTGTCGCCCTCCTCCTCCTCCTTTGTCCAGGCTTGGGACTGGCACTTGCAGAGTGCAACGAGTGGCGGAGTTTATAAAGCAGTCGGTTAATGGTCGGTTCTATTTGAGAATTGAGAGTATAATTATTGCCGTTGCAGTAACCGAGGTTTAGACGCAGGAACAATTGTTATTAGGACCTATTGTTGCAGATCTGGTATTTTTTACAGCTTATGACAAAGGTTGTTGTTGTTGTTACTGTAACTACAGAAGCTAATGAATGAATGAATGATAATGGATCGTTTTCTTTTAAATGCGACTCAATAATCTCCTGTCCTGTTCTGTTCTTTGCTTCTCATTTCGTCTAGCCTCTCTAAGACTTGTATATCCGTCTTTATGAGTCTAAGAGTTTGTCAAGAGATGGATGGATTCAAACGGAAATGGAGAGAGCGAGGTAAGAAGACACAGCTGAGGCACAAGGTGATGGGTGCACGAAAGCGACTGACCGGCAGACAAGCGGACAGACAGACAGGGAGACAGGCGGACAGACAGACAGGCACTGTCAGGCAGACAAGCAGGCAGGCAGAGTAAATGCTTCTCTGTCTGTCTCCCTGCCTGCTTCCTGACCCTTTGTCCTTTCCTTCAGTGGCGTCACCATCTATACAACTTCCTCCCCGTCTTTCTATCCCTCCCATCTCTCTCTCCTTGAACAACAGGGTCATGGGAGTCATTCAACAGGTCGAAGAAACGAGACATAAAGAAGATTATGAAAACTCTCAACAAATTATGTCAGGTCATAAGGCATGCAGGTCAAAACATGGGCGGAGTTTATCAGAGGGCTAGGGGGCTAAGTCACAAGGACCCTAAAAGGTCATCTGTTTTTTGTCGGGGAAAAGAGTATAATTATTTTCACGAAATTCCGACCGAAGGACTAAAAAAGTCATCAGAAATTAAATTTGGCTGATGAAGATATTACTGTCGGCGCCGCTCGTTCTGGACTAAGTCTCTGCCCCAAAGTCAAAGTTATCTTTAGCCCTTCCAAGAACTGAGACCAATCTCCGCCCATGGAGTTTTGACGAGGGCTTATGACAACAGAGACCGCTGCCCTCGGAAAAATTTGTTTGCCATAATACAGCTGGTCAAGAGCAATATAGGCAGATCCAATGACCCCCTTGACCTATATAATATGATCGAGCTGCTTTCTTCCCAGTGTCCTTCGCTCTCTGTCTGTCTCTTTCTCCCATCTTCCTTCCACCGTCCTCTTCCTCTTTTCCCTCTCTTCCATCCATTTCTCTTCTTCCTCGTTGAGTCTTCCTTTCATCTGGCGCCTGTGACCTTCATTCCGACGCTGAAAGTCATCGCATGGAGACTGGAAAGACGGTGCATGGTCGTGCTCGCGTGTTTGCTTGAGTCCTGACGCAGCCACTCGCTGTTCCACTTGATGGACCGCGGGATGGGGTAGGGTGTGGGGAAGAGGAAGGAGGATGAAGGAGGATGACATGGCATGGAAATCATTTAGTCTGCGTGCGTGATGTCGGAGCAGATCTTGAATCGGTAAGACAGTCACGCAAAAAGCAGACCTGCCGTTAGGAATGGAATGGGAGAGAGAAAAAGACAGACAGACAGACACACATACAGACATACATACATACATACATGCATACATGCATACATACATACATACATACATACATACATACATACATACATACATACATACATGTACATGCATACATACATACATACAATGTACATACATACATACATACATACATACATACATACATACATACATACATACATACATACATACATACATACAATGTACATACATACATACATACATACATACATACATACATACATACATACATACATACATACATACATACATACATACATACATACATACATGCACACACACATACAGACAGACGGGCGGAGGGGCGGGCGGACGGACAGACTGACAGAGAGAGGGAGATGGAGCGGGGGTGAGTGAGTGAATGACGGAGATACGGATATAGAGTAAGACTTACAGTCAGACAGAAAGAGAGAGAGAGAGAGAGACTGGAAAGCATACAGAGGCAGCCAGAATATTAGTTTTCAGAATCAGAGGAAATGCACGGTGAAATAAGAGAAGAGAAAAGGAAGAAATAGTAACTTGAAAACTGATACATTCATTATTAATCCCTCATAATAATTATTATAAGCAGCTATGCTAAATACACCTGCAGTCTCGCTCACCTGCTGCTGTTGCTACGGTGGATGGTTGACAGCATGATCAGTGTATACACGCGTATGACTTGTAGTATTATCGAATGAAACCCATCAATAATTTTTTTAGTGTACCTGCTACTGTTTTCAGTGTTGTTCAATTTTTAATGGCGAGTATTATAATAAACCATTATTATCTTTTGCGCAATCAATCTGGGTCTGATTTTTTTCTCTTGGCTGTCGATTGTTCACTTAGAATTATGTGGATTGCCGCTGCTATTAATTTATTGCACACGAATGTTTTTTAATGTAACTCAATCCGATTCACTTTGAACTTGTTGATTCAGAGGGATAAACTCGAGAATGGTATAAAATAACCAAAATGACACACAAAAAACAGTGCAATGAAAACACGAAAACAATTTTGACCTTTAATTAAGGTGCAAGTGAAGAGACCCCTACGAAAGGGTAATCCAGGAATGAAGAGGTTTCGCTGAGATCTGTGCAGCCACAACAAAATTATAATACAGGAATATTGTATCAAAAAATGGTAGCCTACTCTCCTTTCTGGGTCGCTGTCTACTTCTGCGTCTCCCTGTCTCTGTCTGTCTGTCTGTCTGTCTCTCTTTGTCTCTCTCCCCCTCTCTTCTTAAAACTTGTTTCTACTCTCGGGGTTCTCGCACATGGGCGCTGCTGAATGTCGACGACTATGAGCGGCGCTGTAGAAAATACTAAACACATCACTTTGCATAATCAAAATTTCATGTGTTTAATCAGGAACAACATAATTTCATCATTCCCAAGACACTGTACGTTTCTTAATTTTACTCGCAGATGTTCCTATTTCATGTGGTCTTAACTATACTCCAGCATATCACTTCTCGGATAATTATCTTTACACGCTATATACAGCTTGGATGAAAAGCCGGATTCCTGAGTTTGGTTATAATTATATTTACCCAACTAAATGCGGGAGTCCATGAGATTTTTGTTGTCCAAGCGGATTTGAAGCAGTGAGATTAGCATATAATTATCTCTACCGATGTCTAACTGTCTGGCCGGTTGTGCTTCCTAGCCTTATCGAGATCCATCTTATTTCAATGTCATTATATATATATTATATATATGTGTATATATATATTTGTCTCTTATTAGTACGCACTGTGAGAGGCGCTATATAAATATACAGATACAATGCAATACAAAGCATAATGATCTGCTTATAGTTATCCTCCCATCTTGGTTCCGCCACGCAGCATGGATGCTTTGACGCTAGCGGCCATGCGTCCGAACACAGACTTTCAATGCTTCCAATCTTTCAATCCTTCCAACCCTTCAATCTGCAGGCCCATAATCTTTTCTTCTCATTCACATACATGTAGGCACATGTAATAAGGTTTTGAAAAGGAACCAAACAAATATATGCCTTCATTATAATTACAAGTTCAAGTTCAGTATCGAACATTATATTGCCTATATATAGCCTCTATATGGCCTATATATATATATATATATATATATATATATATATATATATATATATATATATCTGTGTGTGTTTGAGTAATAATTATATTGAACCAGGCGTGATGTTCAGCAGTATTGTCTGGTTTCCAATCATCTCTGAATGCATATAAAAGAACAGAACTTCATTGGTAATATAAAGCCACAGGAGAAATAATTATAGACTCCCGCATATACATGTATGCACTTGTTCCGGCGGCCGTATATATATATGTATATATAATTATATATAGCATGTCCTCTTCTCCAAATGTGTCTCAGCTGTATACACATTATTATACGTATATATGATCACCTTTTCATGCATAAAGATATGCTGCTTAGTTCTGAAATATTGATCAATTGATCGTCACAGTATGAAGTACACGAATACATGTGAAACATTGATATGCTGTAATGTGATTAGTATGGTTAGTATGATTAGTATAATTAGTACGATTAGTATGACTATAGTATGATTAGTATGATTAGTATGATTAGTATGATTAGTATTATTAGTATTATTAGTATGATTAACCTAGTATGATTAGTATGATTAGCATGATCAGTATGATCAGCATGATCAGTATGATTACTATGATTAGTATGATTAGTATGATTAGCATGATTAGTATGATTAGTATGCTCTGCAAGAGGCGCTATATAAATTCTAGAAATACAATACGATGAAAATACGATGCTGCGCATGCGCACGCAGTTTGTTTTTTATGTCGTAAATAGCCACTGGTCAGCCACACCTGGTCAGCCACATAACAATTGAATTTGGTCGGTCATGCAGACATACACGTGCCAGGACCCGTTGTGTTCACCCTTGGCATAATTATCTATTGTTGTGAACTTCATTGTCTCCATTCCTTTGCGGGTTTTTTGTGATCAATACAATAACTGCTTCAACTACTGCTACTGCCACTGCTGCTGCTACTGCAACAACAACAACAACAACAACAGTAACAACAACAACAACAACAACAACTACTACTACTACTACTACTACTACTACTACTACTGCTACTATTACTACGACTACTACCACTATACTAATTCTGCTGCTGTTCTATTAACACCACTAGTAATTCTGCTGTCACTACTATTATTGCTACTACTACCACTGCTGCTGCTGCTGTTCCTATTACTATATGTAATGTATTGTATACTACCACTACTACAACAGTTACTCTTTTTTCGCCATACACGAATGCATTGGTCTGCAGGCTACCTCATGATGACCTGTACAGTAGGCCTACTGTTCCCTGGACGTTACACAGCTGTTAAACCTGAAATTAAAGGTTACATCAACGCGTTGTATAACGAGATTGTTTCTTGTTTGCCAAGCTTGATTAACAGATTATTCACTCACAATTTACGATGCGGGTTGGTGGTTTGATTATAATAATTATTAAGTAAACAAGTCTTGTATTATAAACATGTACGAGCTTAGGTCACGCAGTCCCTCTTCATCGCATGTTGAAGACTGAAGTGGTAAACGTGAAGTGAATACTTGAAAGGTTCAGGGGCGGATCCAGGGGGGGCCAACCCGGCCATGGCCCCCCATTTAGAGATTTCTTTATTTTTTTACCAGCTATTCTGTCCCGAAAAGTTGACTTGGCCTCCCCGCGAGTAGCTTCGTATGTCCGTGCCCCGCAGCGGTGAAGAAGAAGATCATCAGTGTTTTGGGTGGAGGGCGGATGGAAAAAGGTATATTTTTGGGGAAATTCCAGGCTGATGACTAAAAAAAGTCATAAGTTTTTTCGGCGGATGGAGGACGAAATTTTTTCCCGGTTTCCCGGACCAAGACCCTAAATTTTGGCCCCCCCATCGAAAATTTCTGTATCCGCCCTTGGAAAGGTTCATCATATTCATAAATGGTCAGTTACAATACAATACAATATTCCTATGCAGCTCGCTCCTCCAATTGACATTTTTCACTTCAAGATGCAATATTGCTGACCTGGATAGAAAAAGTCTGGACGAATCCTTCTTTACATTTCGCGATCGCAATGTCCTTAAGACCACGGTAGCCTACAGTGTTTTTGAAACGTGTTTTCTGTCCTGTAAAAAGTACCTTGCTACCGGTGCTCATTGAGATCTGAAGCAAAAGTAATATTGTTAGAAAAAGCCAGTTTGAATTCTGTTAATGGAATTACGCAATCCAGCATTGGATTAGTATCCCTCTGGTCTCAACTAAATATTTACTACATCTTTAAACTGTTATCCTTTGTGCCCGTGTACACTGGAGTGCGTTTTTGTGAACTGACTCTAATAAACAATTGACTCGCTTACTTACTCAACTTTGGATGCCTTGAATGCGTAAGCAGGCGAAACTTAGAGGTGCTATCGACCAATACTCGTAGGACAAGTTTCGTTAATCAAAACTTTGGTATTAGAGACTTCTGAAGGCCTCTCAAAGATTTCTTGAACACAGAAGTATTTGTTTCTCTTCAAGTGCTAGAGTAACAGACCTGAGGGTTCGTCACAGTCAAGTGTTTACTCTTTGCAAGTTTTTGATGATGATCGTAGACATAGAGAGATAAGGAAACGAAAAGATGCGTGGCCAGTAAAATACACAAACGTACGAGTACACGTCCTCACAAATGTGTGCGAATGCGTGCATTTTAAAATACACACATCATAGAATACATTATCATCATCATCATCATCATCGTCGTCGTCGTCGTCGTGACTCGTCGCTGTCGTCGTCATCATCATTCATTCCTTCAGAGCATTTTTCATTCATTCAGAGAGTTTATATAGCGCCTCTTCAAGAAACTACTCAAAGGCGCTCATCATCATCATCATCGTCATCATCATCATCATCATCATCATCATCATCATCATCATCATCATCATCATCATCATCGTCATCATCATCATCACCATCATCATCACCATCATCGTCATCGTCATCGTCGTCGTCGCCGTCGCCGTCATCCTTGTCGTCGTCGTCGTCATCATCGTCATTATTATCATCATCATCGTCATCGTCATCATCATCGTCATCGTCGCCATCATCGTCATCATCATCGTCATCGTCGCCATCATCATCATCGTCGTCGTCATCGCCATCGCCATCGTCATCGTCATCGTCATCGTCATCATCGTCATTTCGTTGTAAAATCTCCTGCAACGTTCAAAATAGTGGTTCATATGGTTTAGTAAAGAGGATCATCCCCTTGGGGTTCATATAGTTGAACCAGAGAGCAGGAATTCTAATGGATATCCAGGGACATGCCCCCACCCCCCGGAGAATTCCTTCATAGCCGCTATACTCCCCATGATCCCTATCTATTTAGCTGCAGCATGCTGCCAGCCAAGTAAGTGTCAGGTTTCTGCTTGCAATCGCTTAAGTCTTAAGCAATCTCAATGTCAAGTGTAAAAAAGAAGAAAGCGCATTGAGACACTGTCGTCGAAAAGTCTGGAACACTTGGACGAATTCGAGGAACATTGCCGGAAGTTTCAAGCGTCTGGACTCAATGGGTTTAGTATAGAATCATCAGAAGATCCATTGCGACACTTGTGTTCGTGTATTGTATACGCTGTAGTGTTTAGTAGGGCATGTCTGGTTATGTCTTTCGGCAAAGACGTCTGTCTGCCTCTCAGTCTGGCTGTCTATTTGCCCATGTTAATATGTCTGTCTATGTTCATTCGTCTATCTGCCTGCCTGCCTATCCTTTCTATAGATCAACCAATTTATCTATCTATCTATCTGTCTGTCTGTCTGTCTGTCTGTCTATCTGTCTGTCTGTCTGTCTGTCTGTCTGTCTATCTATCTATCTATCTATCTATCTATCTATCTATCTATCTATCTATCTATCTATCTGTCTGTCTGTCTGTCTGTCTGTCTGTCTGTCTGTCTGCCTGCCTGCCTGTCTGTCTATCTCATAATCTGTCTGTCTGTCTTTGTCTGTCTAATTGTCTGTCTGTCTGTTTGTCTTTGTCTGTCTGTCTTTGTCTGTCTGTCTGTCTTTGTCTGTCTGTCTGTCTGACTGTCTGTCCGTCTGTCTAGCAGCCCCTCTGTCGTCTGTATGCACGTTTGTCCATGCGTATGTCTCTCACTGTTTATCAATGTATCCATCTTTGTCAAGTGGTTGTCTGTCCGGCAGTGTCTCTGGCTGTCTGTCTATCTGTCCGTCTGCTGCCTATATTTCTTTCTCTACTATAATCTCTTACATTAGAATCTCTTTGCTGTGTACGCATGTCTTGCATGCCACGTTAAGTCGTTTCTTTTCTCTTCAGTATGCTTCGGAATCTGTGTCTGTCTTTGTCTACGTCTGTGTGCAGCTTTCTATATATACATAGTGGATAAAAATAAAACGGAAACACGCTCTATGCATGTATAATTGCATATGCGTGTATTCTGACGTATACATGTAGGATGGTTGATGGAAGTCAAAACAGCGGATGATTATCCAAAACAAAGCTGAAAACTTCAGATGATGTGTAGCTCCAGATGGTTCTTATCGACATGCAGGCACACAGTCAAGTTTTGGGGCGTTTTTATATAGCGCCTATTCTGTGTGTCGATTCCTGGAAGGATGATGGTCTGTAGGTTTTCTTCTAAAGCGAAGGAAAAATACATGCCGCGTTATTTGTATTAGCGCCGTGAAAATATATCGACGATTGTTACTTTGATTTGCATCTGACTGTCTATCCGTCTGTCTGGCTGTCTGTACGTCTGTCTAGCTGTCTGTACGTCTGTCTAGCTGTCTGTCCGTCTGTCCAGCTGTCTGTCCGTCTGTCCAGCTGTCTGTCCGTCTGTTTAGCTGTCTGTCCGTCTGTCTAGCTGTCTGTCCGTCTGTCTAGCTGTCTGTGTGCGTCTGTCTAGCAACCCCTTTGTCGTCTGCTGAAATGCACTTGAGTCGGATCCAATAAATATCGTCTGTTCTTTATTCAGATGAGTTCAGATCGGATCTGACAGCAGCAGACGAATTGATCTGAAATATCTGGGTCTCTTGTGCCAACGAAGCGAAAGTTAAACAGAGTTTTCTGCGGACGAAAATAATAATAATTATTTGTTATTACAATCGATTCCTTTACAGAAGAGAACAACAAACGACAACAACAATGCCTCAAACGATATTTTACACAACCTGAGAGGCTGAGAGGCAATCATAGATATGAATTAAGATCTAACGACTTCACCTTCTTAACCTCGGCATATAGTTGTTGAGGACGTATGACCATGCGGTCCTCTCCCGCGCCGTCATTTCTTCCCGCTAACAGTGTACAGTCGATGTACTCATCATAGTTGAGTTGGATAGGAGAGAGGCTCATCGTGTGGAACATAAATCTTGAAAGATTTTGTTCTGGCGTGGCGTAGATTTCAAATTCAGGACCCGCGGCTGACGTACAGCACACTTTTCACTTTTCAATCACTGCATTTGAATGGTTAAACAATCACCGGCCTATAGAGGCTTTATGAGAAGCAAATTTTAAAAGAAACATATTGAAATGGTAATAGTGCAGGTATAAAAATTATGACCGACAAATTTAGAAGATTTGGATATAAATTATGATTTTATTCAGTTGGATCACGTAAAACAGTCACTGGCCACTAAAGGCTTTATTAGAAGCAATTGCTTTCTAGATACATATTGAAGTGATAATAGTACAGGTATGTATACGACCTGCAAATTTGGATTTAGATATAAAATATGAGTTGTATACTCAGTTGTTAATTTGAAGCTTCTCTACAATATCATATTTAAAAAGGATATAAATGATAAACTTTTTATACAACCACCAAGCCCGGGCCCAAAAACATAGCCGAGGCCCTGACATTTGCCCCTACCCCTCTCGTCGGCCTTGGGCAATGGGCTTGGTCTCCTCTTAACAAAGATAATTAGCATCGCCCTCCTCCTTTATACAGGCTTGGGACTGGTACTGTCTGGCCATAGGGCATACACGTGCGGACAGCTATTATAAGGTTGAAAGTTGAAAGTGCTTTCCGACATGAATCCAGCCTCGCGTTCTATCCTCACACAGATCTAACGCAAAGTTGCGATCCATCTGAGAACAAAGTCAACCAACATAAGAAGACCTGGTCTCATCCCCTCTCCCCCAGAAGACCTCCTCCTTCCTGTCTATCCATTAACAAAGAAGCTCTTCAGTCCGCCGCCATTTTTAAACACATGCAACGCTGGCGCCGACTGGTAATCGCTGATGCCATTATTTCGATATCTAATCGAAACTCGTAAGCCGACCATGCACCAAAGATTTTTACTCGGAATATCGAATACATAGATCAACACATACACGTACAAAAATTGTACGTTCACACATACATACATGTACATGCATACATACATACATACATACATACATACATACATACATACATACATACATACATACATGCATGCATACATACATACATACATGCATGCATAAATACATACATACATACATACATACATACATACATACATACATACATACATACATACATACATACATACATACATACATACATACATACATACATACATACATACATACATACATACATACATACATACATACATACATACATACATACATACATACATACATACATACATACATACATACATACATACATACATACATACATACATACATACATACATACATAAATAAATACATACATACATACATACATAAATACATACATACATGCATACATACATGCATACATACATGCATACATGCATACATACATACATACATGCATACATGTATGCATACATACATACACACATACATACATACATACATACATACATACATACATACATGCATGCATGCATATTCGTTGCTAACCAATTTTCATCTATATCTGTAAGAAAAGATGTGCGTATAGGTGACTTTGTCCAGAATGCACGTTCACAGTTTTTGCCGCTACTGACCTGAAACATTGTATATAAACAGACTTTCAACCGGATTAACCTGTAGTGCTGTTTGCAGCTCTTTATTCGCTTTAAATTCCAAGATATAGATTAGACATTTTTAAAATTTCGCTGTGTTACTTACACTATCGCTGAAGTATACGACGCCATATTGTAATCGTTTTGCAGTAATTGCTTTTGACGTCATTTTTACGTCATTTTTTCCCAAAGCTTAGCATGAAACTCGAGCGCTATCAGCGCATCAATCCTGGGGACAGATAAATATCTTCGGCCAAGGAGTATATATAGTTATATACTAAGAAGAGCCCATGGGACATGAGCTCAACCAGCAGAATTGGGGAAGACCTTCCAAGCAGAGGGGCATAAATTACCATTTATAAACCACCAAATGGGCGGCGAGCTGGGTGGAAACGAAAAATCTAAATTTACCGGGCAACGCCGGGTACCCCAGCTAGAAACTTATATTAATATACAAGTATACATGATTTTGCATATACGTAGCCAATATGATAACAATGCCCGTTATATACATGTAGCCTATATCAAATATATATGTATAATATATACATAGGCGTACGAGGCGGAGGTCCAGGGGGGCAAGCGCCCCCCCCCCAATTTCGGGCAAATGTGTTTTTCGGGCAAAAGAGGCTTGGATGGGCAAAAAAATTTCGGAGATTTTTTCGGGCAAAACAGGCACGGGAGGGATTTTTCGGGCACACAGGGTCAAAAAGGTCGTAAGATTAATTTTAAGAATTTTGAGCGGATGACTAAAAAAAAGTCAGATTTTTCGGGCCAAAAAATTTTTTGGCCCCCCCCACTGCCGAAATCTCCCGTACGCCTATGAATATATATATATATATATATATACAATTATGCATATACATATACAAGGATTTTTGGTACATATAATATATCATGTCATATACATATTCATCGACGTAAATAATAACACATACAAGTAGCTACATTCGTTTATTTAAAAAGTCAAAGCACGCATATTCATACAAAAATATGCTTGACGTGTACACAGTAAACACAAAACCAATAACTAATCGTGTCTTTGATTTACAGCGATGTGTTTTTTGTAGCAACGCATCATCATCTTTCCGATCTCTTTCCTCCATGGCACGCTTTCTCATCTTTTAATTAGCGGTTATGTAATTGATGATGGAAGGTCGAAGGTTGTCTACCTGCCCACCGATGTTGCTCGGGCTGTTGCTCGGGCTGCTGCTGCTGATGATGCTGTTGATGCTTGGGTTGATAGATGGGAAGAACACCTGTTGTAGGAGGGACGAAGAAATTGAGCAACGAAAACGTAAACAAAACAATGTAATAGATGATGATGATGGTGATGATGATGATGATGATGATGATGATGATGATGGTGGTGGTGATGATGATGATGATGATGATGATGACGATGATGATGACGATGGTGGTGGTGGTGGTGGTGGTGATGATGATGATGATTGTAGTGAAAACGAGCCGACGATATTTGATGGCCATATTTTATTCTATTTTATTCATATATTGTTTGTGTGCCAAGATGAACTATTAGCCTAAAACTTGCTAATTAACTTGATTGACGTGAAACATGTTCAAAGAAATGAAGCAGGGAAGCTGAGTGACCACGCCTGTCAGAGAGGGGAGGAGCCAGGGTATGACGATGGGGCTGAAGAGAGGAGCGTGGATGGGGGTGAGAAGGCTGTTTGACAGGTGGAGGTCGAAGGAATGGGGAGAGGAATGAGAAGGGCAGTTAGCAAGGAGCAGCTCACCGAGAAGGCTGGAGGCAACTCGCAAAAAGAGTTGACCGTAAGCGAAACGAAGTTTATAACTCGGAAGAAATGCTCTATTCATCATTGTTGTAAATACGTTGTACATATATAATAATACGAGAAACATCAAAAGGTTTCAATGTCTCCGTTATATTAACATCACCCACGTGCTATACGCTGCAACTAAAGTCCCCCGAAGAGTTAGCCTGCTGCTCAATTAGCACCGCTGCCACCAGGTACTTCATGACCAGTACAGTTCTCGTGAAGTGTATGGCATAGATCGTCATTAAGTACAAAAGTCATTTTCAGTATTCATACAAAAATATGCATGACGTGTACACAGTAAACACAAAACCAACAACTCATCGTGTCTTTGATTTACAGCGGTGTGTTTTTGATGATGATGATGATGATGATGATGATGATGATGATGATGATGATGATGAAGATCATCATCTTCAACATGATGATGTGGAGGAGGATGTTGAAAAAGAGGAGGAAGGAGGGTGTGGAAGAGAAAGAAGAGGAGGAAGAGGATGTGGAGAAGGTTGTGGAAAAAGAAGTAGGAGGATGTGGAAGAAGAGGAAGAAGGATAAATATGTAGACAAAGAGGAAGAGGCGATGGAAGAAGAAAAAGAAGAAGAGGAAGAAGGAAACGAAGAAGATTAGGAAGCAGGAGATGAAGGAGAAGAAGGAGGCGTGGGAGGAGCTTGGAGGAGGAGGGAACCAGAAGAAATTGATGAGGAAACAGAAGAAAAAGCGAATGAGGAAAAAAACAGGAAGACGGAAGTGGAGGAAAGAGGCGAGAAGCGGTAGACGATTGGGGGTGGGTGGGGTGGGGTGGGGAGTGGTCGTGGAGGAGGGGATTAGCAGACGAATGCAAGGACATTAATTTTATCGTGTCCACCTACGTCGACTGTTTTCTATTGACCATATACGTCCTCTAAATATACCCTGCTCATTGTTCGATGAATTGCTTGGTTGGGCTCCCTCACCACCGCTACCCATTAGCGTGGATGCCACATCATTCAAGGCCCCTTGTATTCGGACCGTGCCATCCGGAGACTCAAAACTCCTAGGTAACGCTGTACATGTAGTTATATGCGAACCTGATTTCTTCACAGATCATCAGGGATGTACATGTATGCGGTCTAAGCAACATTGACAGTTGAGAAATCGTGCAGAAATTGCAATTCATTGAATCGTATAATTTGATATAAATAAGTGATATCTTTATTAGGGCGAGGATAACGCCCACGCTCTCCAATAACAATACACGCAGCAGCAAAAAAATAACAGTAGGCCTACAGAAAGTGAATAGAATTTTTGTAGTATTATAAACCGCATGAATTAAAAGCTCAACTTAATAATTAGATTCTATAGAGGAACACGGAAAGGTTTTGTTGAGAGAAGGACCTCATAAATGGTCATGTAGGCCTACATTGAAATCGTTTAGTTGAAATTGTTAGCAAATTTCGCCTTCCGGCGTATTTTTCACTGCACAAGCCCTTCGTTCCATTTCCTTATTCCGTGGTAAACCGGCCGTAGTTACCTTTTTCTAATGATTATCACTGCACAAATTGCTTTTACAACTGCACAAATTCATTTATAACTGTATGCTACATTTTGTGTAGCACTGCGCGT
>OX457052.1:31120215-31165215 GCA_949752735.1 Lumbricus terrestris
TGCGTGCACTGTACATGCAGACGCGGTCAAGCGCGCATGCATGCATACAAATTGTTTGCACACACGCACGCACGCACGCACACACACACACACGTATCCAGACATTCACGTAGACTTACGCATAAAATTATACTCATCTATACTGCCTAATATTCTCTTGTACTTCCTCCAACAGCTTCGTTAAACGCGAGCGACCTCCTGTAAAACCATGATTGTTACTCCACTATAATCCTAAACAATAATTATTCTCTCTATGACTTGGCACACAACACTCTTTCAACTGGTTGGTGCACATCAGTGCAGATGGCGGTTTTGACCGGATGAGGCGGTGCATGATGGACTGGAGTTGGTAAAGACCTGGAGCTGCTCCAGTCCATCACGTGCTGTCTTATCTTTTTCGATGGCATTTCCTTCCCGAGGATACTCCATCCTTTGAACAGCTATGTGCTTAAGGCGGATTCTAAACTCTTTGCCGCTGTACTGGTGGATGCAAGGGGCCATGTTTACTGCGTGACCTGCCATCACCGGTCAAAACCACCTTCTATAACCTGCGAACACGGGTTTATAACCGCACAATCCCTCCTCGTCTAGACGACATGATGGGCAAACTTTCATCATTATATAGGTCACAGTTGGAACACTTGCATCCAGGTATCGAGTCCATATCTCAAACAGGACAAGGAGAGATTGGAAGAGTGCAAAGAATAGCGACGATTGATCTTGTTTACCGAAAAATTTTATTCGCGAAGAAAGGTGTTGGTAATATTGGCTAACAACAATATATGGAAGCGCCGCTGAGTAGGTACCTTGAAGGGGCGCTATAAAAATTACGATTGATTGATTGATTGATTGATTGATTGGAAGGAGAGAGGAGGAGACCGAATTGAAGCTTATAGAAAAATTATTACTGGAGAGGAGGCAGCGCAGTGGCAGGGACTCTATGAATTTGCACCATTCAAGGCGATTCCAGATCAAGCCATAATTTACTTAAGGAACCGAAAGGAACATTTCTGACCAGGTCTGGGCAGTGGCGGCGCAAGGATTACAGTTTGGGGGCTGAATCCTCGCGGAGGAAATTTTCCATTTTCGTTCGCCAAAATTTTTGACGATCTTTTTTTAGTCTCATGCATATATTTCAGTTTTCAGGGAAGCTAATCATGGAAATATTTAATTTTTACATGTTAAAAACCCCTAGCCCCCTGCTAGGCTTGGGCTGGGAGCGCCTCTGAGTAGTGATATTGAAGGGACGCTGTATACATTTGTGTGATTGATTTATTGATTAGGGCAGATATTCTTCAGTGCTCGCATATGCGCTTTCTCCTTCTGTTCGCTCTATATTTTCTACAGTAGGCCTACAATTTTTTTGTTTGGCAGTCTCTCTTCTTCGTTCTCTTTTCTCACCGGCTTCCTCTCGCAGGGCATTGCGCACTTGTATCGCTTCTGAACGGTTCACCCTACTAGAGGCGTTTTCTAAATGTTTAAATGAAATAAAATAATATACAAAAGCAAACAAACGAACCTAACAGGCATAACTACAAGATAGAAGCAATGGCGGAGAGACGATATAATATAGGGCAAGAGTCACTTCGTCCATATCCATCGTCTGCTCACACGGAGGGGGGACAGGCGAAGAGCGGCAGGCGGAGGGAGTAAGGGAAACAACGGAACAGCCGTGTATTATTTTTGGATGAGGAATGTATTCGCATTCTATGGTCATTTGAAAGCGAAAAGCTGTCGGACGTTGAGCTCATAGTCAACACAGGAAGTATCGACGACAGAGGACGCTAGTGTTGCTGCTAGTGTTGCTGTTGCCGCTGCTGCTGCTGCTGCTGCCCTAAAATGGGATCTATGCAATGGGGACTGTACATAGTCCCGGATGTTGTCTACAGCGTATGAATACGACATCAGTTTATTCACATGCTCAGAGGAGGATGTCTTTGAGATCCCTGTGGATGCACACATCTATGTATGCCTACCTCTGTCTCTGTCTGTTTAATGGTGTTTTTGCCTCTGAATGTCTGTGCGCGAGTGTGTTTGATTGCGTGCATAATATTCATTCGTTCGTTCATTCGTCCATTCATTCATTCATTCACTCATTCGATGGACTTAAATAGCGCCCCTTCGAGAAACCTATTCTAGATCGCTCCCAGCCCAGCCACGGCAAAAGAAAATATACAACCTCGTTTGAACAATTATCTATATGCATATAAATGAACTCACACGCAAATATATATATAGATCTATATATATTATATCTAGTTATATGCAAATAATACAGGTATATGAAAGAGAGGATTGTGAAGCAATGGGCATCACGAGGAACAGATGGATGCCCACGCGGACAGACAGACAGACAGACAGGCAGACAGACAGACAGACAGACAGACAAAAGGATACAGAGGGATACAGAAAGAAAGATAAATAGAAAACATCCTCACTTGAGTATCAATACATGCTTGCATCGTCCTTGTGGTCCATAAATGTACAAGATATAATGATACTTGTTCGGTTAATTGTCGTACCAAGATACTTGATTAATTGCTTTTGTAAGTGCACACGTCTAGTGATTTCGGCCACACGACAAATGCAACGCACAAGGCGGTCCTTGTTGAATGCAGTTCTCGAGATGCAATATCCCTGGTTCGGTAAACATTGACAATTTATTGTTAACTCGTGCATTAATAAATGCCCTTTGAGTAAAAAATAGCCATTATGTCCATTATGTTCTGTATTTGTGGAGCGTGTTCGGAATATTTACAGTGCCTTTTCAGTAATACATTATCTTGATTTGCAATATAACCTACAACGGTTGACGGTTCGAACTTGCTGAAGAACTCCTCATGACGACTGTCAAAAAGCTGTTCGCGTTCAATTATTATTATAAAGTACACTACTGCAATAAAGTTATCAGCAATGGGTTGTATATTTAGCTAGTAGAATTTGTCGTTAGGCTATCTGAAAAGAGCAGTAGCATTAGGCCTGCGTCTCCGCAATCCAGAAATTTTAAACCGCTGTTGGTGTAGTATTAAGTAAGCGAGCAAGTAAGCAATAAAGTAAGTAAGTGAGTGACCGAGTGAGTGAGCGAGTGAGTGACTAGGTGAGTGACTGAACGAGTGAGTGAATATGTGAGTGAGTAATAAGTGAGTGAGTAAGTAAGTAGATACGCAGTCTTTCATGCTCCATACCCTTTTATTTAAGATAAGCCTTTTACTGTAAAAAAACACATTGACCGAGTGCTTTGCACATGATTGTATTTAAAAGAAAATGAAATGGCAGTATTTTACTTTAACCTAAATAGGCCTACTCTTCTGATTATTTTGTACTTTAGATTATAATGCTAAAATGCTTGAAAAATACTTTAATATATGCAGTACTGATTATGCAGTAACTGATTATTTACACTATAAGCTTTTATTAACAATATATTGCATATGCATGTATAATTGTATATATAAAGTGAATTAATATAACACTGTTACTGTTAACACTGTTAATATAAACAGGGCCTACTACGCCATGGGGGGATGGAAGCAGACTGCTTCCAATTTGGGCCAGGGGGGGAAAGGTTTCCCCCCTAATGATAAAGTTGAGTATAGAATATTTACTCCTGAACATTTTCCCCCGGTATTCCCCAGTATCTGCCATGGACTTCCTCCTGGTAAATCCCCCCAACAATCCCCTCCCTGTCATATCACAGGGTAAATCTTCATTTAATTTGACTTTTGCTTAACACTCACATAAATTTGTCCTTGCACTTCCATCAAATTCGCACCCATCAGGGCTTGCCAAGCGGGGGGAGTAAGTAGTCTGATGCCCTGATCCAACTTGTGCCAGAGGGAAATCCCCCTTATTGATAGATGGGCATAAGAGATTTCCTTCTGGACATATCCCCCCGGCATCTCCCTCTGTACCATCCCTCCCCCACCAACGGTAAATTCCCCTTGAACGTTCATCCCGCCATCTCAAGGGTATATATTCATTTAGTATGAACTTTGCTTTGCAGTCACTTACATTGTCTCTGCACGTATATGGCGCTCGCTCTCACAACTCATAATTAATTACATTAACTGTTTAAAAAAATTAAAGTATATTTTATATCTAATGACACTGCATTTGTTATATACAAGAAGTTGATATTTTACTGAATGCTGGAATTTTCCAAACTTCACAGGACTACTAGTGTAACGCACTGTTAACCCATAATGAGAAATTTTAGAATGTTACCAATATAGCCTATTGTGCAAATTAAAAAAAATAATAAATAATGGGGCGGCGACATTTTACGATATCCTACACCACATTTCTGAGCATTGAATTCACGAGCAATTTTGTGAAGATGACAGCTTAAAAAGGTACAATTACAGCGTGCAAATCCAAAAAAGTGAAATTTTCAGGACTTTATCGTTCATAAACAGCTAGCAAACAAGAGCCTAAAACATGCGCTCTAGTCGATGCCAACAGATAAAAATGCGTTGGTTTCTGGGGCTCCGCCCCAGACCCCGCGGGGGAGCTTACGACGCTCCCCCAGACCCCCTAGTCTCTATGGGCTACGTGCCTTCGGCACTCGCAGCTTCACGCCTTCGGCGCTTGCAATATAGGCAAAAAGTTTCTGTTAGGGGGGGATTGCTTCCACCTTCCAGGGGGGGATAGTAGGCCCTGAATATAAACACTGTCAATCATTTTCATGTGGGACATTCATGAGAAGCAAACGATTCCCTTTTTAAGTTCCTGTGATCTAGAAATGTGACTCCATGCAATTGAGATTTAGACCCGCCACCGCCTTGACAGAAACTCTGGAAACTCTTTCCAGATTGAATGCCTGTCCATGGTAATGTATTGCTTGTTTATACTACATATACACAAAGATTGTACTGTTTACACAATCTATCATATGCGTGACGAATATTAGTATGAATAGATTGCACATATAATTATATATGCTGTACGATCCGTTTATGTCATTGAAGCGCATACAATATAAACACATCTGATGATGCTTAGATATAAGCATATGATATACTAAGTGTTTACAGATTATATGCATCCTGAAATATAAACACACTCACACACCAGAGTGGGTCTTCTTTGGAACTCTCGACCTGCGCTGTCTCATGGTGTTTTAGGACGTGTAGACCGTAAGCTTGTATCTGATTCAAATATTAATGATTCTTGTGCATTAGTAACCACGTCGATATCAGATATATAAATGATAGCAATAACAACAATCTAGTAAATAAAAGCATCAATACACTAGTCTTTTTTTCGAATATGATATTGTCTTGTTGTTTTTTCTCTCTTGTTAATGTGTAATTAATATGGAGTGATAGGGATTAAATATCAGTGTTTTAATCTAGTGTCCCCATGCTTTGCCGTGGAGGGGAATCGGGCTTCTGGTGGGGGGGGGGGCGAGAAAAAATCGGTTTAGTCAAACATTTTGGGCGGACGATTCAGGAACCGACGTCACCCTCTCACCGCTCAAATGTTTTTGACGATTACCATTTTTAGTCTTCCTCTGAAATTTCCGATTTTTTACATATGCATGTTGCCATGACCTGTCGAATATACATGTATATGTATGACATTGTATGTACATGTATATCTTCTGGGGTGGGAAGCGCTGCACGTTTAATTTTTCTGGGGAATGGTACGCACTTACATGTATGCAGCACCTCGTGGAATTTGCAGAGAATCTTATCCCTGGGGGAACTTCCCCCAGAGACATCTAGATTACACATTGATGCAATATCCACCTTCACCATTGTGCTTTTCTTAAACAACACTAGCCTATACGCAAGGCTGAGAGTGGTTTGGAAAAGTTGTCTCGTCTGACTTTGGCAGACGAACCGACACCTTTGACCCGAAAATTTTTCTAACGACCTTTTTTAGTCATTTGCCCAAAAATTTCCAAAACCTCTGCCAGTTTGACTAAATATTTCGTCGTTCGTGTAGATTTTGGGTTTCATGCGCGTTCATGTGTTGCACTCGCGACCCGGTTGAGACCCGGCAACAGCAGGTCACGAAAATCAATGCCGGGTCGCAGACCCAGACAGACCCGGCTCGCTTCCAGTCCTGACTATAGGAGACAGTTCACCGCACCTACAACCATGGTCGACCACTACTGGACAGGTCCTATAGTCAGTAGACGCTGTCGCTGGTATAACGTGATTCATTGCCTCATGGGTTATGTATGGCGTGACTTAGGTTAGGTCACCAGGTCTACGATGTTACGTAGGTTTGGGGTTAGAATCCATATAAAAAATTATTGTGCGTAACTAATGACCGTCTATACAGTGCTACATGTAACGTGACTTAGTCGGTCTGTTTCGTGACGTCCTCAATAAATGTAGGATGATGTAGAATTGTAGATGATGTAGACTCTGTAGGTCGTTGGCGTGACTCGAACCCGGAGACCTTCCTAACCAGGTCACAGCCAGGACCGTCAATCAAGTATCGAGTGCAAAGAACGATTTATGCGCTAAATAAATTCTCGGCTGGACAAAAAGATCCACTCAACCTTCCAAGCGGCAGATGGCGATGGTATGGATGGATATGGATCTAGATTTGACTAGGGCTTATGACAACAGAGGCCGTTTCACACGAAAAAATTGCTTGGCATAATACAGCTCTATGGCGCTGGTTAATTCAGCAGTTTGACGTGGTGGCCGGTGTCACGAAATAGAGTATCACCCGTATTAATCGTATCCCCCAAGATGAAAAGAAGTTGAAAAAGGCACTTTCGCGTGTATTAATTTTTCAAGTTAACTTCCATCTGCTTTGTTTTGAACAATGTCACTAACAGGTATGTTTCTTCCTACTAGATGATTTTCCTTGCTTTGGCTTTAGATCACTTAGAACATTTACAACGCTTAAGAACACTTAGACTTGGAGCCACTAAATAAATTCGAGTTGCCTTGCTCTGAACATTGTTTAGGACACTTGAAACAATTAGAGGCACTCTAAATTTTGATTACAACATAAACTTTTCAATTATACGCAATTTTCAATAAAGGAGACAGAATGGTTTATCCCCCAGATAGTCTAGACCAGTGATCCACAACCTTTTTTGACTCTAGGACCACTTTTTCTAAATTGGAGGACAAGAGGGCCACTTTTTCTTTGTTTAATGATATTAGGAGGCCACAAGGCTAAAATTTAATTAGCTAAAAGCATATAAAATTGTTATTATTGATTCAAAATAGAATTTTTATGTTATTTATAGATGCCAAAACAATATAATTTCAAATAGAAAATAATTTTTTGTTCTATACTGTCCAAATTTTCAAATAAATTTTTCGTATATTTTTGTTAATTCTTTGAGAGATGACTCAAGAATGACCCTCATCATGAGGGCCATTTTTGTAGGGCTGGCGGGCCACTTTTGGCCCGCGGGCCACGGGTTGGGAACCGCTCGTCTAGACCGGTATACTCCATCCGGGGATAGACTAATTCATCTCATTCGGATAGCTTTAAAGGGGGGATAGAATATCACGTGACACCGGTCGCCTTTCATGGCTACCGACAGCTAAGTTCGACTCCTGTAATAACTTGTGATCATCCGTTCATTAAATGAATCTTAAATGAAACAAACTGCGTTGTATCAGTTTGAAAAATTAAGCGAAGGTCATTAGGACAATTATTATTCAGATCATTAGGTTTATGATTATCAGTTTTAAAAAATCCAGCAATCTTGTTGTAGCAGGGAAACGAACAGGGCAAGCAACGCAGGTTTTCACCAGAGAATCTTCCCTTGCTTGCTCCCTCCGTTTAGCGCGGGGCCGCTGCTTGCTTGGACAGCTCTAAAACGTCCACTGTGTGATATATTGGATTGTGCACGGCGAGTGACTTATCTACAGCCTGCGACGCGTCGCAACCGGATTTACAATCCTAAGTGTTTAAGTGCTTCGTCAGTATATCAAATCGTTAACAACATCCAGTAATTTAGTGTGACATAGTGTCTTGTATAGTGTCGCGTAGTGTGGTGTGGTGTGGTGTGGTGTGGTGTGATTTAATTATTTAATGCGGTGTTTAGTGACACGTGGTTTATTGTTACAGTATAAATGTGTTTTTGTGTGATTTACTTTGGTGTGATGTGCTGTAATGAAGTGTGGTGTAGTATTGTGTGGTGTGTTGCATATTAGCGAGCTTTAATGTAGCATGGTGTAGTAAAGTGTTGTTTGTTGTGTTGTAGTAACTTGCGGTGCTGCAAGGTGTGGTGCAGGGTAGTGTGTTATTTGTTTGTTTTTGTTTGTATGCGCACTTGTTATAGCGCCTCTTCCAGCCCTCAACCGCTACTCAGAGGCGCTCCCCACTACAGCACGGACACCGCATCGGAGTTTCACGCTGAAGCGCTGAGCAATTGCGAGTGAAGGACTTGCCCAAGGTCCTTACGCGGCGACTTGAGGTGGATTCGAACCTTCCGGCTTCAAGGCAACGACGCCACCACTGCACCACCACGCCCCACAAATGGTATGGTGCTAAGTGTTGCAATGTGGTATGGTTTAGCATGATGCGTTTGGTAGTGCGTTGCAATAAGGTGTGATGTATGCCTGATGTGTATTTTTTTAAAGTACGTTGTAGTGTATTAGTTGCGTATTCCGTATGCCATCACATATGGACCATTCTCGGACCATTACTACAATGACGTAAGTTTCAATAGCTGCTCCCGAAGTATATAAGAGCACTTGTGGCGTTCTTTTGTATTCGGAGTGGTCGCTTCGGCGCTCCTTGAGTGTTCTTCAGTTAAAAAACTATTGCAGGGAAGTCAATGAAAAACGCATCTATTTCTAAGCTCACAACACCGGATATCATCCGTCTATATATTGTGTGCACTGTGTATGGGCGGTTAACTATTTCATTCGTGCAGATTATCTTTTACGAGCAGCTGGACCTTAGGAGGGTCGAGTAAAATATATATTACTCTCGGTAGAGAGCTTTGTTCGACGTGCCAGAGGAGTACTTAGTCTTTATCTTCACTCTGGTAAAGGCTGGGGATCAAGTGGGAAGATGGAAGAAACAGAATAGAGCAAGGAAACAAATAGGAAGAAAAGGGACAATGAAGAAAAGAAAAGGAGAAGTAGTCAAATGGAATAATGAATATAATAATAATAATAATAATAATAATAATAATAATAATAATAATAATAATAATAATAATAATAATAATAATAATAATAATAATTCGCCTGATCTTGACGAGTTCTAGCCGTTCCAGAATGCATTTTTTATGTCTCCGGATAATTTTTTGAAATCCCGAGGGATCTGAGATACCTCGGGTAAAAAAAGAAAAAAATATAATAATATTAACAATAATTGTAATAATTGTAATAATAGTTTAAAAAAAACTATAACAATGATTATAATAACAGTTGTAATAATATTAAATAATAGTAATAATAATAATTATAATTATAATAACATTAACAACGATAATAATATGATAATGATGATGATGACGATGACAATAAAAATAATAATAATCAGCAAAGTCAAGCCATCACAGAACAATATTCTATCCTTATTTTTGAAATCCTGGAACCTTGCATGTACCTCAAGTGAAAAATAATAATGCTAATCATACTAATAATTTAAAAAGTGATAACGCAACAACAAAATGACAAAAAATTGTAGGTGAAGCATAACGATGACAAAAATATAAATAGGAATACGAATACGACCACAGAAGACGAATTTATTAATAAAAACATGAATAGCTTTGAGAAGAATTAAGATAATAATTTCCGCATAGTCAACACTCCAATCGACATACCGCAACTGGTCACTGTGACAGATAAATAAAATATAGTTATGCAGTTATCTTAATTAACATCAATCTTAACTACTAACAGAGCAGACGGCCTTCAATACAACGGCGTTAATAGCAACCTGCATGTAACCTAATTAAGAAGCACGTCTGTCCTACGGTGACTTCGGAAATCGAAGTCGGCTCCATTGCAGTGTGTTATTCAATGCGCCACCGGTTATTGATAGTAGCAGCATAGTTCTTGCTGCCGTTGTAATAATAATAATAGTAGAGTAGTAGTGTGTAGTGGTGGTATACTTGTATATAACAGTGGTAGTGGAAGTAATTGCTGCTGCTACTGCTGCTGCTTCTGCTGCTGTATATTGGTAGAGCCTGCGAAATACACAGACAGTTTTAGAGACGTATACAGCGAAACAAAGAGAGAGGGAAGTAGAATCGGTTGGACGACGTGACCTATAGAAATAGCAAGACAGAGACAGGAAGACAGATAGAGCAACGCAAAGTCAGAGACAGATAGACAGTGACAGACAGAGATAGACAGAGACAGAGACAAGAAGACAGACAGAGACAGACAGACAGACAGAGACAGACAGAGACAGAGAGAGACAAAGACAGAGACAAAGACAGAAAGGCGGAGTGACAGAGAGAGAGAGAGAGAGAGAGAGAGAGAGAGAGAGAGAGAGAGAGAGAGAGAGAGAGAGAGAGAGAGAGGGTGACAGAGAGAGAAATAGTTCAGACGACCGATTGCGTCATAGACCGAATTCGATTTAAAAATTGGAATGACCAACCGGACATTAATCGTCCGTGCATGGCCAGATAAGACTGACCACCCCCACCTGCCTACCACGCACATGCACTTGCACATGCACATACATGCATCTATAGATGCTAATAAAACTCAGTCGCTAAACCTTTATAGCCATCATTAATCCTCGGTGATGTCATACGGAAGATCGAATCGTACATACATTCATTGCTATGTATAAATTCTGTGGAGCTATACATGTATGTACCTATATTATGTGAATATGTATTGCGTATATATTATATATTAATCACACAATATAATTACATTTTTGCATACATAGATGTAAATGATGGGATTTATGATTGCTTCAGAAAGTCCAATGAACGATGACTGTACGATAAATACATGATGTATGTGTACAGGGTGGTCCAGCATAAATGTCCCGACTTTGCACGCGTATAACTTCGCCAATTTTAAACATTTATTTATACTTTATGTGTCAAAATAAAGGTATTTCACTCTAGTATGTGCATTTAAAAAATGGAACTGGTACAAGCTTAGGCTTTAATTATATGCTCGAAACAGCACTAGCTACCATATTTTGCTGTCATTTGTAACGCAACCTGGCGCCATTGACAGACGACGATCGCGTTTTGATCCTAATTTTACGAACTTATAAGGAATTTAATTCGTTTGAAATGATTAACGAATTTTCTAACAGAGGATGGAATAAACAATACCTAGAATTATCTGCTACGGAAAATTGATAAAACAGGACTTTCTACTTGTAAACCGTGGGAATCACGGCGTGCATATCCGCTAGCATTGCTCTTGTGTCCGAGTAAATTTGCAGTCAAGACAATGACCCGGTTGGCCCTACAAGAAAATATCCCCGGGTCATTCAGCGCGAAGCAGGTAGTCCTAGAAACACCGTACAACGTATTCTAAAAGATTATCTAAAGTTATTTGTCGACGTGATGTCCAAAAGCACCCCAACAGTGACGCAAAAAAAACCGGCTAGCGAAACAGCTGGCGTGCTGCCAGCCGTTTCTTTGCGTCTAAAGCAGCGCCCACGTCTGTTGCTAAAATTGAAAGGAATTGGTTTAGGGAAGAGAGGATATTCGTGGCAGAGACTCCTACAAACACCCAAAATGATTGTGTTTATGCGCATGTTAGCAAAAAGCGATTTGTGAATATCCCGGGAAACTGCGCCATATTACGTCAACAACGACAGCAAAATAAATTATGGTAGCTAGCGCTGTTCCAAGCATATAATTAAAACCTAAACTTATACCAGTTCCATTTCTCAGCGCAAATACTAGAGTGAAATACCTTTATTTTGACGCATAAAGTATAAATAAATGTAAAAATTGGCGAAGTTACACCCGTGCAAAATCGGGACATTTATGCTGGACCACCCTGCATATATGTAGATAGAGTAGCATAGGATCTATTCCAGCCTATATATATATATATATATTATATATATGTATGTGTATATGTATATTTATGTATGTGTATATATAAGCCCATATAAGTAGGTTATCTGTGTAATCAGATAGCTTCGTGAAGTACCATGCACTGATTCGTCGCTCCAAAGAATGGCATAAAGGATCATAAAATAACACAAGCATCATTCATTTCTCATTGGATGATTGCATTACATCTTCTGCATCATCAGATGTAGTGCTTCCAATGCTCCATCTATCTATCCGCTCCACGTGGCAGATCTCAAAGCTCAATTTATCATTCACTGAAACATTCGACGGATTCATCATACTATGATACTGAGGTCACGATGTAGAATTCGAGACGTGCATGCCGTCAAAGTTTTGCCATCCATCTGCATTTTATATCAAGAATAATGCAACGAAGGGGAAAAGGAAGAATAAGAATAAGAAGAATAGGAAGAAAAGAAGAAGAAGAAGAAGAAGAAGAAGAAGAAGAAGAAGAAGAAGAAAGAAGAAGAAGAAGATGAAGAGGAGGAAGATGAGGAGGAAGAAGAAGAAGAAGAAGAAGAAGAAGAAAGAAGAAGAAGAAGATGAAGAGGAGGAAGATGAGGAGGAAGATGAGGAGGAAGAAGAAGAAGAAGGAAGAAGAAGAAGAAGAAGGAGAAGAAGAAGAAGCAGAAAAAAGAAGAAGAAGAAGAAGAAGAAGAAGAAGAAGGAGAAGAAGAAGAAGAAGAAGCAGAAAAAAGAAGAAAAGAAGAATAAGTAGAAGAAGAAGAAGAAGAAGAAAAGAAGAAGAAGAAGAACAACAACAAGAAGAAGAAGAAGAAGAAGAAGAAAAGAAGAAGAAGAGAAGAAGAAGAAAAGAAGAAGAAGAAGAAGAAGAAGAAGAAAAGAAGAAGAAGAAGAAGACGAAAAGAAGAAGAACAGCAAGAAGAAGAAGAAAAGAAGAAGAAGAAGAAGAAAAGAAGAAGAAGAAGAAGAAGAAACAGAAACAGAAACAGAAGAAGAAGAAGGGTGCAAGGGAGAAGAAGAAATAGACGAAGAATATGACGATGGAAAGAAGATAATATGAAGAAAAGGGAGGAGGGTGGGACAGCAACAAAGAAAACGCTTTGCTGCCTGACAGAAGTGCCTGCATAGCGGACAGGAGGTTCGACCTGTGCAAAGTAGCGACGGGAGCGGCGGGTCTAATAGGTACCCTGTGTGGAGCGGCAAAGTCCCTGAGATAGGCAGGAGCCAAACCAAGGAGGCAACGCCACAGTAGTGGAGCCGAAGCCTTATAAACAATTCGAATTGGATAGATAGAAGAGAAATAGTTCAGACAGAAAGATAGAGAGAAGTAGCCCTACAACTGTAAGAGAATTAGTTAGACATACATGGAGGCATACAATCAGAGAAAGACAAGGGCAGAGAGGGGCACAAGAAGCGGAGAGACAGATTGGAGCCGACAACCGTCTGCGTCACTGTTTGCGTCATAGACTGAAGCGAATTTGAAGGGTTCTCGTCTGCGTAAACGTTAAACAGTACACACTAAAAATACTTATCTCACAAAGTATCTGCGTCATCGAGACGCCGTCCATAGAACCGCGAGCATGTATCTCACTACAATAATAATGTACACAACCTTCTGCGAATTATGTATACATTATATAATACCATACAATACATGTATAATAATAGCATACTGTTTATATCGGTGACAACTCGTTACTTTTTAACGACACTGCCATTTCAAAGATGATTAGTGTCGCCCTCCTCCTTTATCCAGGCTTGGGACTGGCACAGGCAGAGTGCAACCAGTGGTGGGGGTTTCAGTGACAACTTGCTAACCTGCAACGCTGCAGGGTTTATATAGCGCGTTGACATTAATTAATCAGCGCCGTGCGAGATTCATGTCTGAGGCGCTTCGAACGAGCATTTTATTATGAGCCCGTCACCAATCGGCGATCGGTGAAGTCCATTTACCGGATTGTCCTAATTAAGTTGCTGTTGTGTCCGAATAACAGTTCAATTCCAAACAACGGTGATATTGTTATTGTTGTTCTCACGTGATGGTTATCTTTATTGTCTGCATTAATAGACGGCTTTGTTTTCCTATGAATTCATAAATACAAGCAGATGCATGAACGCTATAAGATATATATGCCTGCATGTGTATGCGTACATGCATACATATATACATAAAAACATTCATACATACAAGCATGCATACATACATACATTCATGCAAACATATATAGAAACATACATATATACATATACTACTCCAAACATATAAGCATACAGGCATACATGCATACATACATACATACATACATACATACATACATACATACATACATACATACATACATACATACATACATACATACATACATACATACATACATACATACATACATACATACATGCATGCATACATACATACATACATACATACATACATACATACATACATACATACATACATACATACATGCATACATACAATGTCATACATACATACATGTACATACATACATACATACATACATACATACATACATACATACATACATACATACATACATACATACATACATACATACATACATACATACATACATACATACATACATACATACATACATACATACATACATACATACATACATACATACATACATACATACATACGTACATACGTACATACATACATACATACATACATACATACATACATACATACATACATACATGTACATACATACATACATACATACATACATACATACATACATACATACATACATACATACATACATACATACATACATACATACATACGTACATACATACATACATACATACATACATACATACATACATACATACATACATACATAAACACACACACATTGGTCGTACTTGGTGAAACATCGGTCCCTTCAGATAATCGTTTTGTCTAAAAACGAATCTTCTTGTTCTGTTTATAAAAATGTATACATACGAGAATTACAATATTCTTTTGTTTGAACAATAAAAATATTGATTAATAGGTGAATATGTATTATTGAGGCACATAAGGTACATATATACATTCCTAAATACATAATATTATACGTATGCATGTACATATACTTACTCTGAGATGCACACGTATACATACATACATGCATACTACAACATAATTGCGCATGCCAAGATATAAATGCATACATATTACTATTTATGTGTGTATAATATATATATTATAATTTATTTGTAATGACGCCTGTCATAAATATATTATACATGAATCGATTTGTATGTGATGAGGATGCATCGAACATGCATTGCAGGATTTCGAGGGCTGATAAAAGGCATCATACGCAAACATCCAGCCACTCGCACAAGTTGACACATATCTTCAGTTTGGACTTCACACACGAGTGCGACGTCAACAGCATAACAGTATAGGCCAGTGCTGTCATCTAATGTAATCTTAAGATTGTTTTTATGTCCGTACTTTGTCGGGGAACGCTGGGTGGAACGAAAAATCAAAATTTCCCCGGACAACGCCGGATGGCATGCGAATTTGTAGGCCAGCGCGACTATTTTCTGCTCTCGATTTCCTTTAAAACCAGAGATATGGACATCTTAAACTTCGATGCGGTAGTTAGCGCTTACATAGATTTAAGAAGCGATTTTACCGGGGGTGGGGGTGAAAACCCTAAATTGAAGCGGACATACGGACAACGCCGGGTAGCACAGCTAGTATATTATAACAGTGACGCGAATGAGGAACAGTGGCGGCGCTAGGGGGGCTGGGGGCTAAGCCCCCCCTACAAGAGGCTCAGCCCCCCCTAAAAAAATGACCATCTGAATTATTTTACATTGAAATATCCACGATTTTGGTCGACGACTAAAAAAAAAAAAGGTCGTCAGAAATTTCGGCGGCGAACATAGAAAATTTTCATGAGATTTTGGTCGATGACTATAAAAAAAGGTCGTCAGAAATTTTGGCGGCGAAAATGGAAAATTTGGCCGCGGGCTTCAGCCCCTCCAAAACTGAAATCCTGGCGCCGGCACTGATGAGGAATGGTCGAACTTCGTTGGCATTCGGTTACACACTGCTAATGGATACAAGCAGCAGAATTTCCAGCCGCCTGCATGGTATGCATGTATACAAGCAACACCATGGCTATTATAGTCGTTGTACTTGTTGCTATATCATATCATGGATGATTAGTGTCGCCCTCCTTCTTCGCCCAGGTTTGGGACGGGCACTGCCAACGTACGAGCAGTGGCGGGGTCAAAAGTCATTGCATGAGAAATAATTGAAGATTTGCCTATTTATATTTCAATTGAAGCTGTCTGCTATTGAACATTGGCTGCGCTACACAGCATGGGGCAAGGCATGACAAATGCTCTGGTGATTGATAAGGCCTTTGCCCTGGTCGTTTTGCTGCCAGAATGTTTCGCCCTGCACAGTATTTAAATGGAGCATCAATTATTGTCCATGTACTATTTTCTTGTGTATACGTGAATTTTCTGGAAATGCCAATCTACACACAAAGTGTCTGGTGCCCCCGCTGCTAATGCGACCGACAAATCTAAGAGAATTTTGTCTGTTCACTGTTTGCATTTACAAGTATGTGCGGAAATTGATAGATTGTCCAGTGGCCATCATAGCGCGCCTGAAAATGATTTGCTTCTTTTGAAGAGCTTCTAACACAATGTATGCCACATACGCAGCATATGAAGTTGTCTCACTGACTGCATTTAATTTAACCACCGCAGCAGAAACACGTTCTCCTGTTTCCAAAAAGATTCACGCTGACGACATAAGATCGATTGCAGAAGATACATCATGCATGATTCCGTGTGGAATGGCAGGAGCGGGATCAAATGCCACGGGACATAGATTGTCATATTCATACATACGTGCATATATTATATATTATACATATATGCATTCATACATTCATGCACACGTACGTACATACGTGCATACATGCCTATACATACATGCATACTTACATACACACATACAGGCATACATACATGCATACATACATGCATACATACATGCATAGTACATACATACATACATACATACATACATACATACATACATACATACATACATACATACATACATACATACATACATACATACATACATACATACATACATACATACATACATACATACATACATACATACATACATACATACATACATACATACATACACGTGTTCATACTCACACTGGTACATATGCTACATATCTGCAGGGCGGAAAGATATTCAGAGCCATCTTCTGCTGCCTGTAATACGTCATCACACACGCTGGTTCCTTGCTACCACTAGCACAGCCTGGCAGTTCGATTCATTTCAAGTCGACTTTTGATGCTGCGCTATGTTGAGTTACGAATCCTGGAGATCTTTTAACCATTAATATACAAGCACACATTCACTATTCCCTTCGATATTATGTTTTGTACGATGTTCCTATATATGTATTATTTTATTTCTAAAGCTTTATGACTTTCCAAAGTACAGCCGTAGGTCAGAGCAGCTCTTTCTCTGCAGGACGCTTCACGGTGAAGGTCTATCAACGTACGAAGGGTAGCTGAGATAACCCAGTACGTAAGCTCCGGATATATCGGAAGATATATCGCGTATTGCAGCATGCAAATATTTTGGCCACGCCCAAGGTGTGCTTGATGTGATTTCTGGCTCCATGGAAAGGTTGGGACTTGGGAGGGGTTACAGGCGATCGGCAGGATTTCGGAATAGTATAAACACTCAGCAGGAGATGCGATCAGAAGTTTCAGAACATAATTATTACAGAGATGACTGTCAGGGTGGTGTGCAAACGGCAAGAACTCCAAGGAAGAGACTCGTATGAGATACTGATACTTATCCAGGCTACATAACTAGATGCAAACAAATAAAGAAATACACATGCATGCATATATACAAACATACAACGTGCTCAAATGTATGTGTATGTACGCATGCGCAAAGATATAGGCCGACACACACATAGGGTCTACAAACATGTACGGACAACAGCTTTCACAGAGAAATTTCTGTGCACACAAAGCTCCAAGCCCGAGTAAATGAAGGCGTTATTCGTCTCAATCGAAAACAATCTCTCATTTATTTTCTTTGTTCTTATAGATAAGTGTCTGTTCAAGTGACCTCCATAAAATGGATATCTAAAACAAGTTCGTATATATAAAATGACATATTATACAAAGGCCTACCCATTATTTTCTATGGATGTATAGGCCAAAGTATAGGCTACATGCACACGTATCAGTTAATTCTATAACGAGGTGATGATTTTCCAGTTTCAATCGGTGTCATTTCGTGACCAGATAGATTGCCAACAAATTATCTCATGGTAGAGCACAGTTTAAAGTTATACCAGACAACCAGACACTTTTGTGACTTTTAGACCTACATTTAAAAATCAAACTCTAGCGGATGGCTAATAGACACTTAGACACTTGGCCTATCCGAAGACAGCTATACTCAGTACGCTCTGATCCTCTGGCAACTAGATTCAGTCCGCCACTGCATTACTTCTGCCGCTCCTGCGGACAACCGTCTGACTCGGCGCAGCGCTACTGAATAAGCTGGTTCCCTGCGCTTGGCTTTCGATTGGCACATTAGATATTACGATTACAATAATTGTGGAAACACTGCAGGTACACAGTATAGGCCTCATAAGCTGTCTGTCAGACTATATAAGATCGGGCAATAATAGTTCGAGACTAGACTTCAATCTGTTCGACCGGGTTTCTTATAGCGCGGAGGGGCGGTGGAATTTTCCCAGCAACGGTTCTCCAATTAATGGACGACCCTCGAAGTTTGGAGTTTGACAAGCGAAGGGTTTTCCGGTGTCACGAATAATTCACAATGAAGGATCACAATCCACGGATAATTATTTTCCAACCGTTGTTTTTTCTCCAGTTTATCCGCTGGATAATCATCTCCGGAAGGGATTTTCCAGGAAAGGATCATCCATCAGAGCAGAATATTTCCAGACAAGGATTTTACCGGCAAGGAATTCCGAACGGAGGGGATATTTCCCGCGGTTGGATTTCTCATGCTGCAGTTGCAGCAGGATTGGCCATTTATCGAGGGCCTTCCACGCACGGTGTTATGCGATGATTTTACAGTTTCCCTGGAGCAGGGACTTGAAGGCCCGACGGAAGTCGATGTTGAAGATCGTGTAGATGACTGGATTGAGGGCAGAGTTGACGTATCCGAGCCAGACGATGAAGTTCTTGACGCGTCGATCGGTGTTGCGTCTGCAGGACTCGCAGAACGGAAAGCTGACGTACATGATGAAGAAGGGAAGCCAGCACAGAACGAACGCTCCCATGACGATAGCCATCGTTCGAGCTGCTCTCCTCTCTTTCGACAGAGAGATCTTCTGTCGGTTCTCGAGGATCTGCGACAGGCGGCTGCTTCCGCCGAGGGTCACGGAGTCCGGGGACGACGAGGACTGCTGCGAGTTCCAGCGGAAAGGTCGGAGGGTCATCTGACGGACGTGGGTCTCAGCCTTCGTCCAGTTCTCGGACTGTGTCCGGTTGGCGCGGGGCAGGATCGACACGGTCATGACCGGCCTTGAGGAGCGACGAGGCATCGATGAGCTGATCTTTAAGCTGTTCTTCGTTCGGCTGCGGGTCTTTCTCGATGGCGCTCCGTTGGATTTCTGCTCTGCTGATGTTGCTTGTAAATCGGCGTCGTCATTTCCCCGTTGTCTTGTGAGCGTCTCGTTAGTGTCCTGCGCTACCTTCCCGGTTTTATTGCTGCTACCGTCGCGTAAGACGCCGTTATTACCGTCGCCTGGAGTCTCGTTGCCGTCGCCGACATTACCGTTACCGTCTCTGAGAGTGCCGTTGCCGTTGCAGGCGTTGTTCGGTTTCCCGTCAACCGTGTTGTTCTTGTTGTTGCTGTCACAGACGTGTTGACAGACAGTGTCACATGGTGGTCGATCACGTGAGCTGTCACGTGCTATTGAGGCGCCACCGAATTGTTTAAGGCTGTCTTTAGGACAAGAGACAGAAGTACCCTCGCCTTTTCCCTCTCCCTCCGTCTCTCCCTTCTTCCCAGTTCCGTTTTTCTCCTCAACGCCCTTTCCACGCTCAACCAGCTCTCCGCCATGACCTTCGGAGTTCTTCTCCACACCTTCACTGACCTTTTCCAGTCGGTCGTGGCAGGCCTTCACCAGTTGGATCGACCCGTTTGTCTTCGGCGACTGGATCGCTTCGGGGGTCGGGTAATCCTCGCCATTCCCCGTCCGATTCCTCCCGGACTTGGGATGGAAGACCGAACTCGTTCTCTTCCGAAGTCGTTCCCGCGTCGCCACGTAGATCTTTGCGTAGAGAAAGGCCATGATGACCAGCGGGATGTAGAAGGACCCGGACGCACTGTACAACACGAACCCCGGCTCATCAGTCAACTGACAGTACCCGTTGATCTCGTCGTAGAGCGACGAACTGTTCGACGAACTGTTGTTCCACCCGAACAGCGGCGGAATCGAGATGATAGCACTCGCAGCCCACACGATCGCGATAACAGAGAGCACCCTACGGAGCGTCCTCTTCTGGGCGTAGTTGATCGGGTCGTGTATGGCAAAGAATCGATCACCCGCGATAGCGCAGAGGTTGAGTATCGACGCGGTGCACATGAGTATGTCAAATGTCAACCAGATGTTGCAGAAGACGGCCCCGAATTGCCACTTCCCGTGGAGGGAATCAGCAACGTTGAAGGGCATCACAAAGATGGCCACCGCGAGGTCGGCGCACGCAAGAGAGACGATGTAATAGTTCTGGACGCCACGTAGCGGTCGGTAAGTAAAGATCGATAGGACGACGAGGACGTTGCCAACGATCGTTGCTAGGATACAGATCGACGAGAAGGCGACGAAGACAATCATCGTGACGTCCTCAGCACGCGTCATGACCTCAAACGCCGTCTGATTGGAGGACGGCGCGTGACCCGGAAGTTCGTCGCCGACCGAAAGTTCGTCATCGTCCTTCATCTTGATGACCAGCAGCAGCAGCAGCAGCAACAGCTGATGGGGGATGTCTGTCTCTTCCTGCAAATGCCAACAGATCAAGGATAGACTGTGAGTTGAAACTGATCGAGTGGAAAAATGAAATGATAGATCGTATAGCTGTGCAGTGCAATGTAGGCTACACCAGGGCTGTTTTTGAGGAATTGCTAGAACTGCACAATCCCTTCTTTCCTTTCCCATCCTCCCAGGGTGAGAATTGCCGGGGGTTGGGGGTTTCAACCCCCAGTCTTTCTTAGTGCCCCATAGTAAACTCTGTTTTTCACACCCCAATTCCAAGTTTATCATAGGCCAACCCCCCCCAGTTATTTTTCCACAATTCTCACACTGCATCCTCCATAGTAAATAACTCCCAATCGGAGGACAATGACCATTGTTGGCTAGTTTTAACTGCACAGAAGTGCTTCTACAACTGCACATATCCATTTAGAACCGCACATTTTGTGTACAACTGCACGTTAAAAAAGCCATGGTGTACACAGTGTACAGAGTACACACTATATAGTGCAGAGACGTGAAAGACTACATAATAATGTGCATCTACAATGTATATGTAATAATAATTAGATCTATTTATTTAAACGCATAATTCTGGGTAAATAAGCAGAGACGTGAATCGCCTTCCTGTAATTATAGCGCAGTGTTCGTTGGGGCAAGGTATTGTGTAAGCGTAATATGCAGGAATTTTTAGAACTGCACAATCCCTTCCTTTCCTTACAATCCTCCATTGGTAAATTACTCCCGATCGGAGGACAATGACCTGTTTTTGCTAGTTTTTTTAGAACTGCACATTTTGTGTAGGCCTACAACTGCACGCTAAAAAGCCCGGCTTATATATGAATAGCTCAGATCATAATTAGCATAGCATAGAATAGACCAATTAAATCATAGTGCATGCATAGATCAAAATGAAACTAGAGAGGAGCATACTACCTTACATTAAATTATGTAGGCTATGTTTAAGCAAGTAAGCCATAGTCAGCCCCCGGTTGCATAGCAAATTCATATAAATGTTTACTGCATTTTCAACTGAATATTTTCTTTCGCATCGAATATCATATCAACATTTAGACGAATTCCATTTTTCGATCCGCTCTGTACAACGCAGGGCTGTTTTAAAGGAATTTCTAGAACTGCACAACCGCTTCTTTCCTTTCCCATCATTCATGGTAAATTATTGCCAATAGGAGGACAACGACCTTTTTGCTAGTTTTAGCTGTACAGAAGTGCTTCTACAACTGCACATTTTGTGTGCAACTACACGTTAAAAAAGCCCTGGTACAACGCTTCCAATCACTGCTTATATTAATTATCGTAGCGCAATATAAGTCCGCATTCAAAGAGACGACAGGCGATACCGACAGACGACTGTTTGCACTGGATCAAGGGTTCTGTTGTTTATATGCAGAAGGTTGTTTCGTTCTTTGTATACACAATCGTACAAATCACAGGCAACTATTTATTCAATGAGTCCGTCGGGATGGGCTAAGTAAACAATTCCTAAGAAATAGTATACGCTTAGAGGTAGGCTTATTTACACAGAATTATGCGTTTAAATATACATAATTATCATTACATATAGATGCACATATTATGTATGAATGTTTACTCTTCTTTCATTTGGTTTATTGCTTCCAAAAACAAGCGTTGATTGCAATGCGCAAAATGAATGTTTCAGGGAGACGAAGAACCTATAGGCCTACTAAGAAGAGTTTGCACATAGAGGATAATTCATTTGACAAACAAGTGTTTAAAAACGAGTGATTTATATTATAACCTTCAAAACATTGACACAACAGACTAAAAGGAACCTTCGGGACCAGAAAGCTTGACTAACAGGAACTGTAGCATGGGGGGGCCTAAGCCCGGCCTATATTTAATTCAGTATTTCTTTAGTTCGTTCATTCAAGTACAATTTATAACAAACGTTTTAAACATCCTATTGATAATTTACGATAGCACAGTCAACTTATTTCAAACCGAATTAGGTCCGACGCATTTGATTGAAAACAGATGTAGGCTTAAGTCTTATGATAGTGCAGACGTAAACGTTCGTGATTATTTCCTATAGTGATCTTGCTGCATCTTGCATAATGTCTGGGGTACCTGGCACAGGGCCTACGCATAATATTATTCAGAATAACTATAAAAAGATAAGCCGGGAAATCAGATGGAAACAAATTGCAATGTACGTGCAAATCGATCCAAAATCATTTGTCCATAAATTGTCATTATGTTCTATTTTAGAACAGCGTGAGTATTTTTTATCAGTACACACTACACACACAGAGGTGACAGAGCATGTGAATCTTATGGCAATACTCTTGCTTTCAAAGCAGTACTGAAGCCAGAAGTCCATAATGCATTGGATAGAATTTTTTTAAATCCATAACACACAGGATATTGAAAAAGCATAAATTCTACGTACAATTATTTTCTTTTATAAATCTCTCAAACTTTCCTTTTGCCGTGGCTGGGTTGGATGCGCTCCTGAGTAGGTCTCTTGAAAGGCTCTATTATAAGTTCATAGAATGAATAAATGAATTGCAGTGTGATTAATAATTATTATACACAAAACTTCATGTACACAAAATAATGTGCTTTCAAACCAATAATCTATACATCTATATAAGCACTTACAGTGACTTACTATTTATGTGTAATAATATTGTGTATACGAAACAATGCCGATGTAACAAACGCAGTGTGGCAAATTTAAAGTCAAGCCTATGATATATCTCCTCGCTCTTTCCTTATTTCATATATACATATATACATTAAACCCACACACATATATATACATTATATATATACACACACATATATATATATAGGCCTATATCAGTTTTCCCATTATGGTATCATGTGTCCAATAAACTCAAGCACGGGTATGTATAATTGGACGTGCTATATCCTGGTCCGCTGTTACAAGAGAAGCGTCATCATGCAGGCTGTAGAATCATATTTTATTAGCTTTGCGAGCAGGTGCCTGATATCTGAGCACGCAATACGATCGGGAGACTCACATGGAAGAGGAAGACTGACAGACTGACAAACAGACAGATAAACAAACAAACAGACAGACAAACACAAAGACAGGCAGTCAGGCAGAAAGCCAGACTGGCTGAAAGACGCCGACTGAATTACTCATGACTCACTGACTGACTGGCTCATTGTCTGCCTGCCATGACTGACTAACTGACTGACTGGCTGACTGTCTGTTTGACTGACTAACTGACTGATTGACTGACTAACTCTGTTTGACTGACCGACTGACTGACTGACTGACTTGCTGTCTGACCGACTGACTGACTGTCTGACTGACTGACTGACTGTCTGACTGACTGACTGACTGACTAACTGACTGACTGACTGTTTGACTGACTAACTGACTGATTGACTGACTAACTCTGTTTGACTGACCGACTGACTGACTGACTGACTTGCTGTCTGACCGACTGACTGACTGTCTGACTGACTGACTGACTGACTGACTGTCTGACTGACTGACTGACTAACTGACTGACTGACTGTTTGACTGACTAACTGACTGATTGACTGACTAACTCTGTTTGACTGACCGACTGACTGACTTGCTGTCTGACTGACTGACTGTCTGACTGACTGACTGACTGACTGACAGTCAAATAAACTGACTGACTGACCGCGGAATAGGTACATATAGCGATAGCATTATAATATAGCTATAAATGTATATATAATTATAATATAAATATATGTGTATATATATCTATATATTTATGAGAGAGATGAGAGAGAATGCTTAAGGACGAACCTAGAGAGAAGCCTGTTTGAGCTCGGACAGCATCATAAATGGAGTGAAAGAAAAAGGACAAAACAGATAAACAGAGCGCCCGACAGACGCGTATACAAATTGACAGACGCACAGACAATAGAAGCCAGCAAACAGCAAACAGCAAACAGAATATTCCAGTCTTTTATTGACTTACATCAACACAAAGAACATTGTTCTTCGCTGATTCTTCTCAATCATAGTTCTGCAGAAGTCGATGCTTTGCAAAAAAGATTCACCACACATATGTCCAATGCAACGACGTGACTTCGTGTATGCACGCACACGTGTCAAGGACTATAATACTTAGGACATGTAGGATGGCGGTTCATCTGCTTAAGCGCGATAATAATGAGAGAGAAGTCGATATATTCTGCACCGTGCTACTTATGCGAACTCGCTAATCTTGGATTAAATAGGACAGTTAGGACATCCTATATCTGCCTGGCTGACTCTCCGGACTTGACCCGCTGCCTATCGATTTTGCTTTGATTGAGCGCCTGTGAATAAGCTGGTTCCCGCGACTTGGCTTTTGTGGGCGCTGTAGAAGTTTCGAGATTACGATTACGATTATATATATATAAAAATATATATAGTCTATATAGCCTACTCGTCTTATGAACAGTTTGTATGAATATGAATATTTATACAGCGCCTGAGTTTGTGCTAAGCTTCTGCATCCGTATAAGCGCAAACTTTATCTAGGTCTTCAATTATGAATAACAGACCTTCCTCTGTCGTGCTATAATTATATAGAGTTTTGTTGCCAGTCCAAGGCATGGAGAAATAGGAGGGCAACTATAATGAAATCTTCATTATGTCAATAATGTCTATTCTATATTATTTAAACGAGGGATTGTCTATCCTTACTGTGTCGGGAGCGTTTTGGATGAAATTTTCTCATTATATAGATCATCTAATCATGTTTTTCTTGAAGTTCCGCTTTGAAAATTATCAGTTACATTACGGTGTTATGACTAAGCGGCCAGCGCAAAATTATCAGTTACATTACGGTGTTATGACTAAGCGGCCAGCGCACATTAGTTTTTCCCCCTATATATACCGCTTGATCGCTCGAATATGTCGATTAAGTCGGTAGCAGGTCGCATTAGGAAATTATTCAGCAGGTCGACGAAATTTAATTTAAACGGATATTAAAGAATTTCTGCAGGTCATAAAGCAGGCCAAATAACCTGCATGCGCGACCTATGGTGACACCGCCACAGAATAAACCACGCTCGATATCATTATTTTGGGGTGCAGGGGTGTAGTGGTGGGTTCGGTGCCTTGGAACCGGATGGTTCCAGGTTCGAATCCATCTCAAGCCGTCGCGTAGGGACCTTGAGCAAGTCCTTCATGCACTTGCAATAATTGCTTGTGCGTTACGACGTGAAACGTCGATGCAGTGTACGCGCTGTGGTTGGGAGCGCCTCTGAGTTGAGAGCTTGAAATGACGAGAAATAAGTAAATAAATACATGAAATTTTAGATATTGCCCAGACCAATTGTAGTTCGAAAGTTTGGAAAAAGTATGCAACTTAAATTCATTCAATTTTTAAATGCATCTTCGAACATAAGCATGCAGCAGTCGTCAGCAATTTTGGCCAAGAGACTATACAGTTCAATATCGGTAAATATCGACAATGCAAGTCGATCGTTCGTTTGACAATGTAGCGAGTCGACGAGAAGATAGTTGACGGAGTCGACGAGAAGATAGTTGACGGAGTCGACGAGAAGATAGTTGACGGAGTCGACGAGAAGATAATTGACGGAGTCGACGATAAGATAGTTGACGGAGTCGACTGTCGGCGAGAAGATAGTTGACGGAGTCGACTGTCGGCGAGAAGATAGTTGACGGAGTCGACTGTCGGCGAGAAGATAGTTGACGGAGTCGACTGTCGGCGAGAAGATAGTTGACGGAGTCGACTGTCGGCGAGAAGATAGTTGACGGAGTCGACTGTCGGCGAGAAGATAGTTGACGGAGTCGACTGTCGGCGAGAAGATAGTTGACGGAGTCGACTGTCGGCGAGAAGATAGTTGACGGAGTCGACTGTCGACGAGAAGATAGTTGACGGAGTCGACGAGAAGATAATTGACGGAGTCGACGAGCATAGGCGCAATCACGTCCTAAAAGTTGGGAGGGACCATAATGAATCACGTCCTAAAAGTTGGAGGGGACCATAATAATAAAGCTAGGGGACCACTCAAAAGTTGGGGGAGACGCGTCCCGTGGGTCCCATAGGGTGGTTGCGCCTATGTCGACGAGAAGATAGTTGACGGAGTCGACTGTCGGCGAGAAGATAGTTGACGGAGTCGACTGTCGACGAGAAGATAGTTGACGGAGTCGACGAGAAGATAATTGACGGAGTCGACGAGAAGATAGTTGACGGAGTCGACTGTCGACGAGAAGATAGTTGACGGAGTCGACGAGAAGATAATTGACGGAGTCGACGAGAAGATAGTTGACGGAGTCGACTGTCGACGAGAAGATAGTTGACGGAGCCGATTGTAGCACTCGACTCGATCGTATATACCCAAACACAAACTACCAGCCGAGCGATATGCGTCGCCATCAAGGTATTCTATTGGTGATAAACTATTTCCTGTATAATTGCATTAGTTATTAATGTGGCGTTTCTATTAATACTAATCGAGATTTTTAACACACGTGTTCGCTTGAAGCGGATGCGTTCTTAAATAAACATTGCAGGGTGTAGGCCTATTCGCAGACGCTTCCTGGAATTAATCATAACACGCATAATTTATTTCAGCTTGGCATTGCTCCAGACCACCTGCAATTAGGGCTTTGTTGCGCCACAGGTATCCAATGCCACCGCCCACTCCGTTCTGCACTGAAGGGAAATTCCCATGGTTCCATTCGCCCGAAATGCAACCATCCTATGGCCGGGAGCGCTTTTGAGTTTAACAGTTTGTAGGTGCACTTGTTATAGCGCCCCTTCAAGCTCTACCTACTCAGAGTCGCTCCCGAATGCAGAGCGGACACTGCATCGGCGTTTCACGCCGAAGCGCTGAGCAATTGTGAGTGAAGGACTTGCCCTAGGTCCTTACGCGGCGAGGTGGATTCGAACCTCGAGCCTTCCGTTTTCAAGGCAACGACGCCACCACTACACCACCGCGCCCCACAACAGTGGCGTAGACAAGAGGGTTTCGGGGTTAAACCCCCCTCCCCATTGGCCTAGGGAAAAAGTTTTTTAAAAGGTTGTCTATCCACTTAAGCAAGAAAAACAAAGCAATTGCTTGTAGTAGCAATTGTTTTTCTAACTTTATTTTCTTTGTTACTTTATTCCCTTTCTATTTACTGTTATACCGTTGGGTTGGTGTCAGAAAGGGCATCCGGCCAGGCCATAACCCCCCCCCCCATAATAAATTCCTGGCTACGCCACTGACCCCTTGAAGTAGCGCAGTAAAAAATCTGTAACGAATGAATGAATTATACGCGTGCGTATACGATGAATACGCCGACGCGTGCTTATTGTATTGAACGCACCTGAGCAAAAATCTTTCTTCGAAGGTATACCTGTATTGTATTGCAGTAAAACTCAATTGTAATTTTTGTTCGCACGTTTAGGTAGCGCCTCTTCAACTGAGACTCGTCAGTGTTCCCTCTTGACTTAGCTATGAACAACCAGGATCGAATAAATTGACGACGGAATATAAAAAATTTGGTGTAGAACAACAGCAAAAAACATAGATGGACAACATACGAGAAGACGATCTCAAGAAAATGAATCTGGATATGATTATGAGAGGGGCAACGAAAAATCCAGGATTATGGAAACCTGGAGACGTCATGTTAAGGACTCATCGTCGGCCACGGACTGACGGAGCAGAGGGAGAGACAGAGACAGAGACAGATACAGAGACAGAGACAGAGACAAAAACATAGACAAAGACCGAGATAGACAGAGAGACAGAGACAGAGAAAGAGAGAGTGGCGGCGGCAGCTGCATATTATTATATAGCCTACAATAATTATTATTTCAGCCAATCGCTTCATGAGCATGGGAGTAATTTTGCAAGTCGAAGAATTTACATGTAAAGAAGATATTAAAATTTTACAGAATTTTTGACAGGTCATAAAGCAGGTCAAGAGTAAAATAGGCAGTGTGTCGAATGACCAGCCGCGACCTATGGTAGCGCCGCCACTGGCATAGAAAGACTGCTGAAGGCACTTCCTATAAGATGCCATGTAACTAGCTAAGATAATTATTATGCTCCTGTTGTTATAATTATGTATAAAGCACAGTTCACATAGATCTTACAGGTTTATCATGTATTTACAATTATTTTTATTTGCAAGTTATTGATAGTTGGTAGTCCGCAGTGAAGCCTCGATGCTGTTCTGAGGACGTTCTGTCCCGCATGGTTGAGCAAACAACTGCTAATCACTTTGTGCAACAGAGCGAAGAAATCCACGACCTGAAATGGATGCGCACGAGACGTGCAACTGCATAGGATAAGATGAAGCGCAGTCCCGAAGGTAATTAGCCTACACATAAGCATCGGGATCTTCTTATAGCCTACTCAATGCGTTCCTGCATCGGTATATATAATTTCTATAGACAGTGGTATTCTTCCTCCCAAAAGTTACTGGCTCAATTAGGCAAAATCGGTAAGAGCCGCGCGGATGTACGCGACTCTGTGAAATTATAGAGCGTGCGGGCCGCGGTTCGCTTCCCGAATGTGGCTATATCAGAAATTCAAAATCTCGGGCTAGCACGGTCCGTCCACGGGGACGTAAATGGTGTGGCAACATGCACTAATCATCTTTGGAATGGCAGTGTCGTTAAAACATATTATCCTCCGAAAGGAACCTCAATGTATGCAAGAAGTCCAATATCTAGTTGTATATCCCGATAAGACGGGCAACAGTCCATAAGTCTAGATATATATCTATTGAGGAGACAGACAAACAGGCGGGCAGGCAGAGGCAGAGATATAGATAGAGGCAGAGACAGAGACTCAGCGAGGCAGAGATAGAGAGAGTGACAGAGAGTGATACAGAGAGACACAGAGACACAGAGACAGAGAAACAAAGACAGAGAGGCAGAGACAAAGACAAACAGAGAGAGTGAAAGAGTGACACACAGTGAGACATAGAGGCAGAGACACAGAGAGACAGAGATACAGAAACAGAGAGAGAGAGAGACATACAGACAGACAGAGAGATAGCATAGGCTTGCATGGCACTACAGCGGTCATGACGGCGTGACCTGAAGCAGCAATACCTTGATGCACAGTACAGCTAATCAGAGGCAGGTGATAAAAGCTCTCGCTCGACATAATAATAAATATGCTGCTCCTGCTCCACCAACATTCTCTCATAGCAATTAGGCAATCGTGTGAGTCCGTGAATATAGCAGGATAGCATCCCCATTAGGGGTCTGCGGGTACAGCATTTTTGCTACCCGACCCGTACCCGTACACAAAACCGCTACCCGTACCCGTACCCGACCCGTACTTAAAATTACTACCCGGCCCGACCCGTACCCGCGGGTATACCCGTACCCGTACAATACCCGCCATGTCATCATCCGGACTTCATACACATGTAATTCAGTTCTCTACCATGCAAATTGACTTGCAACTCAGTCTATAGTTCTAATAATAAATACGTTGTTGAAGAGGACGATGGTGATGATGATGATGATGATGATGATGATGATGATGATGATGATGATGATAGCAGTAGCAGCTGCTGTTGCAGCGGCAGTAGTGGCAGTAGTGTGGGTGATAGTAGCAGCAGCAGTAGCAGTGCTAGTAGGCTAGTTAGTAGTTGTAACGGGAACGACGGTGGCATGGCAATGGAGAACATGTATTCGTACCCATAGCCATATGGCTGTGTACGAAACAGATGGTGATGACCATGAAGATGATAATAGTGCGTCCATGTATACATTTTTCTTGAGTGCATGTCTATGTGTAGCCTATGTGAATAATTATATTTGCCAGTTAGCAAGAGTGAATATTCTGACAGTGCAAGACGCACTATAAAATGTAACCAAAATATTTCACGTTGGGGCGGGTAAAACCGGGTATACCCGTACCCGTCACAGCCCTACCCGTACCCGACCCGACCCGTGAAATTTGTACCCGACCCGTACCCGACCCGTACCCGACCCGCGGGTACGGGTAAACCCGCGGGTACGGGTATACCCGCAGACCCCTAATCCCCATGCAACGCCCGCTGCCTCTGTACTACAGTCAGACAATCTCGATCGTTCTGCAGCGCCTCCTGCGGTTGATAGCAAAGTTTTCAGAAGGCTCTAGGTCTATATACAGTCGACAGATGAGTGAATAAGTAAGTAAATAAGTAAATAAGTAAGTGTAAGTTTGAGTCTGCATATTCTTTCTCAACAAATTGCTAAGTTGCATAATTGTACACCAAACATCTAGCCTAATCATAATTATGGCTGAATAGTATTAGCACAGTATAAATAACAATTATTTGTTATTTATACTGTGGTATTAGTATGTAATATCAACACCACCACCACCACCACCACCACACCACCACCACCTCCACCACCACCGCCACCACCACCACTCTCACCACCACCACCACTACCACCACCACTCTCACCACCACCACCACCACCACCACCACCACCACCACCACCACCACCACCACCACCACCACCACCACCACCACCAATATATATATATAACCTATGTAATATATAATTATGATATAATTATGTGTACAGCTGTAGAATATTGGAAAAAAACTTAATGCATATGATGTTGTTCTGCCAAATTTCGATTGCTATAATGCCTAGAATTATAAATACAAAATAAACATATCGCGCGAATTCTATATAAATTTCTGATCCTATATGGTTACTCGATCCGGACCATCTTCGGACTACTCTTACGGACAACCCTTTTGACTCGACACAGCGTTCCTGAATAAGCTGGTGCCCCGCGCTTGGCTTTCGAGTAGCGCTTTAGAAGTTTGGAGATTGCGATTATACGATTACGACCTTTTAAGCTCAATGCGCTTTTGCGTAGATTACGATGGCAATTCCACGCACATAAAACAACGGGGGAAACAATAAAACCGAGAGTATATGATTTTATATGATGCCGTCAAAGGTTCAAGAACTAAGGAAGTCGAGTCAGTATAGTTCTTTAGATGTTTAAATTGCATAATAATATTATTATTATGGACCGGCTTCCAGATGTATGTGTATTGCCATTGTCACATGAAACCGAGTTCAGTTCTAACATTGGTGTAGTTTCCCAAAACTTCTGTGATCTGATTACATTTGCATTTTGCCTATAAAAGCCTTTGTCTTTCTGAGTTGGATAATTATATTGTACATCCAATGCTCTTTCGTCTTTCGAATGATCGTCGAATCTTTCGTGTTTTGTTTTCATTTTCAGCGTTTTGGTGTTTATCCAACGGCTGTTTCGCTGGTTTATTTTCCTTTCCAGTGTAACTTCCTCTATTTTTTGGTTTTCTGTTTTTTTCTATCTTTATCTCTGTATCTGTGTCTGTCTGTGTAGGTCTCCCTTTCTCTCTCTGGCTCTATCGCTCTCTTGCTATGTCTCGATTTCTCTCATTCTCTCTAGTAGTCTCCACTAACGCAGGCATAATAAATATAATTATGTGTTTGTCCCTTGATAGATATGTTAGAACAAGTAGTTGGGGTGGTGGAAGTGGCGGTAGTAGCAGCAGCAGCAGCAGCAGCAGCAGTAGTAGTAGTAGTTGCAGCAGTAGTATACTATAGTGGTAATAGTAGTAGCAGCAGTAGTAGTGGTATGAATAATGATGACGAGGACTACGACGACGACGAAGATGATGATGATGGTGATGATGATAATAATAACATAGCATAACATGCTGATAACATAACATAACATAACATAACGATGATGATGATGATGATGATGATGACGACGACGACGACGATGATCATGATGATGATGATGAAAGAATATGATGATAATCATAACAATAATAATAAATTCCTAGGATAATTTTTTCCTGAGATATCATTGCTATAATCACTTCTAATAACATCCATCTAGCCATAAGCGTCTATTCAAGAACAACGCATCACAACATTTGGGAGAATTTAAAAATCGACCCAGACGACGTAAAATAATTAGGAAGCGACGAAGAAAGTCATAATAAAGAATTATTTCTCTTATTCTCGGTAGGACTTAGTACCTGGAGTTCGATAGCTCACACAACGCCGAATGTAAACAACTCGATTGAGTCTTTTTGTCTGTTAATTTTCTTTATGGATGCGTTAAACAGGAATGACCTCCACCTCCGTTGTTTGGGGCTTTAGGAGCGGTCCCATATATTATCTGTATGCCTGTATGTGTGTCTGTCCGTATGCCTGTCCGTCTGTGCGTCTGTGTGTCTGCTTGTCTCTCTCGCTCTCTGTTTGTCTTTCTCTCTGTCTGTCTGTCTGGTCCTATGGTCTGTTCATGTTTGCACGCTTTGACGTTAGCATCTGCTCTCTCTGTCTCTGTCTCTGTCTCTGTCTCTGTCTCTGTCTCTGTCTCTGTCTCTGTCTCTCTCTCTCTCTCTCTCTGTCTATGTTCCTGTGTGTGCGTGTGTGTGTGCGTGTGATTGTGTGTGTGTGTATCTCTCTGTATTGCCGCGTGTATCAGTCTGTCTGTCGGACATCATGTCGGCATCTAATTAAATGAGCCACACAATACGCGCAATCTGTCTGTCCTAATGAACATGTGTGCATTAGTGTCTAGCTGCGCATGACTGTCTGCATGCAAGACATCTTTCGTGCACATAGGCTACACCTGTTTGTCTATCTACCTGTCCATCTGTCTTTTAATCTGTCTGTATAGATGTATGTCCATATGTAAACCGTCTCTCTTTCTCTTTCTATCTGTCTCTCTCTGTCTCTCTGTCTGTCTCTCTGTCTGGCTGGCTGTCTATCTCTCTCTGTTTCTCTGTCTCACACTCTCACTGTCTCTCCCTCCCTCCATTCCTCCCTCCATTTCTGTCTGTCTGTCTGTCTGCCTCTCTATCTCTCGCTCTCTTAACCCAAACTCTTCTAAAGATAAATCTCCGACCACGTTTTTCTTTCCCGCTTTCAGACCTATACCGCTTGCAAACGTTTCGTCGTTTGTCCTCCTTTCTCCGAATGAGGAGTTCTTCGTTGATCTTCCAGTAAATACCATCTGCCTTTCATCGCCGCCATCTTTTTTCTCTCTCTCTGTCTGTCTGTCTCTGTCACTGTCTGTCTGTGTCACTGTCTGTCTGTTCGTCTGTCTCTGTCTCTCTGTCTCTCCGTCTCTCTGTCTCTGTCTGTCTGTCTGTCTGTCTGTCTGTCTGTCTGTCTGTCTGTCTGTCTGTCTGTCTGTCTGTCTGTCTGTCTGTCTGTCTGTCTCTCTCTCCTATAGTATACAGGCGACGAGACTGTCCTGCCTTCGCAAGTCATGCGACGGACAAGCGACGAAGATTATTCAGGTCATGTGTTGTGTGCTCCATAGATACGTCTGTCTACGACGGTATTCAGTTTGGAAGGGTGCTAAGCCCACCACTTCATTCATTCGCTTGTTCACTTCACACTTGTTCAGTCTTTCTTTCGTACATTAGTGCGTTCATTCATTCATTCATTCATCCATTCGTTCGTTCATTCGTTCGTTCATTCGTTCGTTCATTCGTTCGTCCGTTCTTCCGTTCACTCATTCATTTGCTTGATCATTCGTTCATTCACTAATTCATTTCTCATTCATTCATTCATTCACTCATTCACTCATACATTCATTCTTACATTCATACATACATTCATTCATACATTCATTCATACATTCATTCTTACATTCATACATACATTCATTCATACATTCATTCTTACATTCATACATACATTCATTCATACATTCATTCATTCATTCATTCATTCTGTTTAATCCGCTTAATTCATCTATTTATTCATTAATTCGTTCATACGATCCTCCCTCCCTCCCTCCCTCCCTCCCGCCCTCCCTCCCTCCCTCCCTCCCTTTCTTTCTTCTTTCCTTCATCGATTAATTCCATTTTGTTTATTCATTCGTTCCTTCCTTCCTTTATTCATTCCTTTTGTAATTCAAAACCCCGTCCTGTGCCGTCGATTTTTCAATGTCTTTCGGTCTAAGCATAACATTCATCTGCGTCAACTTTCATTGCTCTACTTCTGATTTTCGTCGAATTGAAATCCCACCGCATCTCAATCCTCCATCTCTAAATAATGGATTGTACGACGGTGTACGACAGTGCTAAAAAATACTCAGATATTTATATCAACAGCGCAACTTTCATCAAACTGTCAAACGGTTTCTTGATATATATATATATATATATATATATATATATATAATTTTATATATATAACCCATTTCACGCTCAACGGGAGACTTTATTTCGTCGACGTAGGAAGTATTCTCTCCCCCGGAGACTTTAGTTCAGAATATACTATCCGTGGGGCGAATTTATTCTGGAACAGATCCACCTGGGAAGAATCGGTTTCAAAAATAAAGTCTTCGGGGGAGACTTGGGTGGGGGGAAACTCTGTCACGCGACACCGGCCTCAACCCAAATGGCGCGCCGCTGCATAGTATGCATTTTGGCGCCCCAGGCAAATTATAAGCCTACATTTGGCGCCCTCAGATTCCCACTCAATTGCTCAGCCCCTCTCAATTGCTCCATGTTAATTTGTTACCCGTTTGCCCCGAGAATATCCGCTGAAGTGGGCTTAAAATTTAAAAATGAACCGGCAAAGGGTCAAAATCTAAAGATGAATTAGCCAGAGCCTTGCTGCATACGCTCAACTGAATTGTTTATTATAAATTTTTAGTGGTACACTGAAGGCTGGATAATATTCGTTTCGCTATCGGATTTCTAGTGTCTGAGGCTCTGGAGGAAGCTTTCCATTATGCATTGTTTTTGTTCCTATCTATATATTAGATCGCGTGTCCTCTATAAGATGTGACGGCGCCTATAGCCGATTATGCGGTCACTGACTCAAAAGTATAATTGTATTATAGCTTTCACGTAACATCATATATATGCATTCAATATGACTGGATTTTTTACCAGTTACTCGGTAGTAGTCTCAGTCAAGGCCGTAGCCAGGGTTTTATTTCGGGGGTGGGAGTGGGGATGATTACCCAGATCTTGAGCAAGCCGACAAGCAACCTAATAAACTGACTAAAGGGGTTTGGAAAGCGTCATGAGTTCTCTCATAGCGGTGTTGAATCTAATCGACTGTAAAATATCGCATAGAAATAAGAATCTCAAAATGAAATGCCATTAGTTCTTGCACCGTGTTTTAGCAAACACAATATTTCATTTTTAGACTTCTTAATTTGGTGGGGGAGTGTTCAAACATCCAAAACACCCCATGGCTTTGGCCTTGATGGTAACGATTATGATTAAAACAGAAGACATTATTATGTTGGCATTGTCACAAATAATTAGATTAAAACAAGAAAATACGTAACTATGGTAACGATTATGATTAAAACAGAAGACAGACGTATACGTATTGTCACGAATAATTATATTAAAACAATAGAACACGTAATAGTTGCAGCAACGGCGACGGCGGAGGGCGTATAGCAGGGAGAGTGGCACGGCTGCTGTTGCTGCTGCTGCTGCTGCTGCTGCTGTGTGGTGCTATGCGTCTGACAGAGGGATGATGGTGGTTCGACGAAAGAGCCTGCTGCTGGGTTGAAGTGGAAAGCGTCTTCAAGGAAATCGTGTTCGCTATGAAACTGCCAGCTTCATATGTTCGTCTGATAACGGTTGTATACAGAGATGGATGGAAACCCTGCTGGTTGTGCTCGCCAGGATCGACAGACCCCATACTGCTGCTGTGCTGGTTTATGCTTCTCCATCTTGCGCTCTCTCTATCTCTGTCTCTGTCTCTGTCTCTGTCTCTTTGTCTCTGTCTCTGTCTCTGTCTCTGTCTCTGTCTCTGTCTCTGTCTACGCCACTGACCCCTTGAAGTAGCGCAGTAAAAAATCTGCAAAGAATGAATGAATTATATGCGTGTGTATACGATGAATACGCCGACGCGTGCTTATTGTATTGAACGCACCTGAGCAAAAATCTTTCTTCACACTTCTACCTGTATTCTATTGCAGTAAAACTCAATTGTAATTTTTGTTCGCACGTTTAGGTAGCGCCTCTTCAACTGAGACTCGTCAGTGTTACATCTTGACTTAGCTATGAACAACCAGGATCGAATAAATTGACGACGGAATATAAAAAATTTGGTGTAGAACAACAGCAAAAAACATAGATGGACAATATACGAGAAGACGATCTCAAGAAAATGAATCTGGATATGAGAGAGGCAACGGAGAAATCCAGGAATAGGGAAACCTGGAGACGCCATGTAGACGGCTCATCGTCGGCCACGGCCTGACGGAGGAGAGAGAGAGAGAGAGAGAGAGAGAGAGAGAGAGACAGACAGACAGACAGACAGACAGACAGACAGGTATAGAAGAGTGGCGGCGGTGGCAGCTACATTATATAGCCTACCGTACAATATTATTTCAGTCAATCGCATCATTGGCATGGGAGTTATTTTGCAAGTCGACGAATTTACATGTAAAGAAGATATTGAAATTGCATAGATTTTGGCAGGTCATAAGGCAGGTCAAGAGTAAAATAGGCAGTGTGTCGAATGGGTGGTGGTATTATTTTGCAGTTTGACGTCACTATGTGGTAACAAAGACCATTAGCGACGCCCTCCTCCTTTATCCAGGCTTGGGACTGGCACTGGCAAGGTGCAGCCAGTGGCGGAGTTGTGTGTCAAATGACCCACCGCGATCTATGGCACAGCGCCGCCACTGGCAAAGAAAGACTGCTGAAGGCACTTCCTATAAGAATGATGCTATATGTAACTAGCTAAGATAATTATTATTATGCTCCTGTTATTATAATTATGCATAAAGCACAGTTCACATAGATCTTACAGGTTTATTATTTATTTACAATTATTTGTATTTGCAAGTTATTGATAGTTGGTAGACCGCAGCGAAGCCTCGGTGCTGTTCTGAGGACGTTCTTTCCCGCATGGTTGAGCAAACAACTGCTAATCACTTTGTCACCAGAGCGAAGAATTCCACGACCTGAAATGGATGCGCACGAGACGTGCAACTGCATAGGATAAGATGAAGCGCAGTCCCGATGGCAATTAGCCTACACATAAGCATCGGGATCTTCTTATATATCCTACTCAATGCGTTCCTGCATCGGTATATATAATTTCTATAGACAGTGGTATTCTTCCTCCCAAAAGTTACTGGCTCAATTAGGCAAAATCGGCAAGAGCGCTGGCCGCGCGGGTGTACGCGACTCTGTGAAATTATAGAGCGTGCGGGCCGCGGTTCGCTTCCCGAAGGTGGCTATATCAGAAATTCAAAATCTCGGGCTAGCATGGTCCGTCCACGGGGACTAAATGGTGTGGCAACATGCACTAATCATCTTTGGAATGGCAGTGTCGTTAAAACATATTATCCTCCGAAAGGAACCTCAATGTATGCACGCAGACCAATATCTAGATGTATGTCCCAATAAGACTGGCAGCAGTCCATAAGATATATGTATTAAGGAGAAAGACAGACAGGTAGACAGGCAGGCAGACAGGCAGACAGAAGACAGACAGACAGACTGACAGACAGACAGACTGACAGACAGACAGACAGACAGATAGGCAGGCAGGCAGGCAGGCAGAGACAAAGATAGAGACAGAGACTCAGAGAGGCAGAGATAGAGAGAGTAACAGAGGGTGATACAGAGAGACATAGAGACAGAGACACAGACAGACAGAGAGACAGAAACGGAGAGACAGAGACAGAGAGGCAGAGACAAAGACAAACAGAGAGAGTGAGATAGAGTGACACAGAGAGAAACATAGAGACAGGGACACAGAGACACAGAGAGGCAGAGATACAGAGACAGATAGAGACACACACACACAGAGAGACAGAGAGACAGAGAGACAGAGAGACAGAGACAGAGACAGAGACAGAGAGCATAGGCTTACATGGTGCCACAGCGGTCATGACCTGAAGCAGCAATACCTTGATGCGCAGTAGTGAGCTAATCAGAGGCAGGTGATAAAAGCTCTCGCTCGACATAATAATAAATATACTGCTCCTGCTCCACCAACATTCTCTCATAGCAATTAGGCAATCGTGTGAGTCCGTGAATATAGCAGGATAGCATCCACATGCAACGCCCGCTGCCTCTGTACTACAGTCAGACAATCTCGATCGTTCTGCAGCGCCTCCTGCGGTTGATAGCAAAGTTTTCAGAAGGCTCTAGGTCTATATACAGTCGACAGATGAGTGAATAAGTAAGTAAATAAGTAAATAAGTAAGTATAAGTTTGAGTCTGCATATTCTTTCTCAACAAATTGCTAAGTTGCATAATTGTACACCAAACATCTAGCCTAATCATAATTATGGCTGAATAGTATTAGCACAGTATAAATAACAATTATTTGTTATTTATACTGTGGTATTAGTATGTAATAATCAACACCACCACCACCACCACCACCACACCACCACCACCTCCACCACCACCACTCTCACCACCACCACCACTACCACCACCACTCTCACCACCACCACCACCACCACCAATATATATATATATATATATATATATATAACCTATGTAATATATAATTATGATATAATTATGTGTACAGCTGTAGAATATTGAAAAAACTTAATGCATATAATGTTGTTCTGCCAAATTTCGATTGCTATAATGCCTAGAATTATAAATACAAAATAAACATGTCGCGCGAATTCTATATAAATTACTGATCCTATATGGTTACTCGATCCGGACCATCTTCGGACTACTCTTACGGACAACCCTTTTGACTCGACACAGCGTTCCTGAATAAGCTGGTGCCCCGCGCTTGGCTTTCGAGTAGCGCTTTAGAAGTTTGGAGATTGTGATTAAACGATTACGACCTTTTAAGCTCAATGCGCTTTTGCGTAGATTACGATGGCAATTCCAAGCACATAAAACCGGGGAAAACAATAAAACCGAAAGTATAATTTTATATGCTGTCGTCAAAGGTTCAAGAACTAAGGGAGTCGAGTTGGTAGTTCCTTAGATGTTTAAATTGCATAATAATATTATTGTTATGGACCGGCTTCCAGATGTATTATGTTCATTGCCATTGTCACATGAAAGAGAGTTCAGTTCTAACAATGGTATAGTTTCCCAAAACTTCTATGATCTGATTACATTTTGTCTATTGCCTATAATTGCTTTTGTCTTTCTGAGTTGGATAACAAATTATATTGTACATCCAATGTTCTTTCGTCTTTCGAATGGTCGTCGAATCTTTCGTGTTTTGCTTTCATTTTCAGCTTTTGGGTGCTTATCCAAAGGTTGTTTCGCTGTTTTATTTTCCTTTTCAGTGTAACTTCCTCCATTTTTTGTTTTCTCTTTTTTCTATCTTTATCTCTGTATCTGTGTCTGTCTGTGTCTGTCTCTCTTTCTCTTTCTGGCTCTATCGCTCTCTTGCTATGTCTCGATTTCTCTCAGTCTCTCTAGTAGTCTCCACTAACGCGAGCATAATAAATATATGTGTTTGTCCCTTGATAGATATATTAGAACAAGTAGCTGTGGTGGTGGAAGTGGCAGTAGTGGCAGCAGCAGCAGCAGCAGCAGTAGTAGTTGCTACAGTAGTATACTAGTGGTAATAGTAGCAGCAGCAGTAGTAGTGGTGTGAATAATGATGACGAGGACTACGACGACGACGACGACGACGATGATGATGATGATGATGATGATGATGATGATGATGATGATGATGATGATGATGATGATGATGATGATGGTGATGATGGTGATGATGATAATAATAACATAGCATAACATGTTGATAACATAACATAACATAACATAGCGATGATGATGATGATGATGACGACGACGACGATGATCTTGATGATGATGATGAAAGAATATGATGATAATCAAAACAATCATAATAAAATCCTAGGATAATTTTCCATGAGATATCATTGCTATAATCAATTCTAATAACATCCATAAGCGTCTATTCAAGAACAAGGCTCCCAACATTTGGGAAAATTTAAAAATCGACCCAGACGACGTAAAATAATTAGGAAACGACGAAGAAGAAAGTCATAATAAAGAATTATTGCTCTTATTCTCGGTAAGTACCTGGAGTTCGATAGCTCACACAACGCCGAATGTAAACAACTCGAAATTTTTTCTTGTTAATTTTCTTTATGGATGCGTTTAACAGCAATCACCTCCACCTCCGTTGTTTGGGGCTTTAGGAGCGGTCCCATATATTATCTGTATGCCCATCTGTGTGTCTGTGTGTCTGCTTGTCTGTCTCTCGCTCTCTGACTGTTTGTCTTTCTCTCTGGCTGTGTGGCTGGTCCTATTGTCTGTGCAATGTGCATGTTTGCACGCGTTGACGTTTGCATCTGCTGTCTCTCTCTCTCTCTCTCTCTCTCTCTCTCTCTCTCTCTCTCTCTCTCTCTCTCTCTCTCCTGCAGTATACAGGCGACGAGACTGTCCTGCCTTCGCAAGTCATGCGACGGATAAGCGACGAAGATTATTCAGGTCATGTGTTGTGTCCTCCCTATACAATATACGTCTGTCTACGACGGTATTCAGTTTGGAAGGGTGCTAAGCCCACCACTTCATTCATTCGCTTGTTCACTTCACACTAATGTTCAGTCTTTCTTTCGTACATTAGTGTGTTCATTCATCCATTCGTCCGTCCGTTCGTTCGTTCGTTCGATAGTTCATTCATTCATTCATTCATTCATTCATTCATTTGTTTAATCATTCATTCTTCACTTATTCATTCTTCATTCATTCATTCATTCATTCATTTGTTTAATCATCCATTCATTCACTAATTCATTCTTCATTCATTCATTTGTTAAATCATTCGTTCACTCACTAATTCATTCTTCATTCATTCATTCATTCATTCACTCATTCATTCATTCATTCACTCACTCATTAATTGATTTAATCATTCATTCATTTATTCGTTTATTCATTCGTTCAGTTGTTTAGTTTTGGTGCATTCGTTCGTTCGGTTGTTCTGCCGTTCGTTCATTAATACATTCATTCATTCATTCATTCATTCATTCAATCATTCATTCATTCATTCAATCATTCATGCATTAATACAATCATTCATTGTGTTTAATCTGCTTAATTCATTTTATTCATTAATTCGTTCATACGATCATCCCTTCCTCCCTTGAATCCCTTCCTCACTTCCTTCTTTCCTTCCTTCTTTCCTTCATCTATTAATTCCATTTCGTTTATTCATTCGTTCGTTCCTTTATTCATTCCTTTTGTAATTCAAAACCCCGTCCTGTGCCGTCCATTTTTCAATGTCTTTCGGTCTAAGCATAACATTCATCTGCTTCAACTTTCATTGCTTTACTTCTGATTCGTCGAATTGAAATCCCACCGCATCTCAATCCTCCATCTCTAAATAATGGATTGTACGACGGTGTACGACAGTGCTAAAAAATACTCAGATATTTATATCAACAGCGCAAATTTCATCAAACTGTCAAACGGTTTCTTAATATATACATGTATATATATATACAGTGGTGTAGTCCTAAAAAATGAAGTGGGGGAACGCCTGGAAATTGAAGTGGGGGGACGCCATGGAAATTGAAGTAGAAACTGTAGCAAAAAGTGCAATCTTGCAAGAATTTTCAAAAAAGTGGGGGGACGGCGTCCCCCCGCGTCCCCGCCCCACTACACCACTGTATATATATATGTCGTATATATATAAAACCCATTTCACGCTGAACTGGGGGACTTTATTTCGTTGAAAGAGGAAATATTCTCTCCCCCGGAGACTTTAGTTCAGAATACATTATCCGTGGGGCGAATTTATTCTGGAACAGATCCACCTGCATGGGGAGAATCTGTTTCGAAAATAAAGTCTTCGGGGGAGACTTGGGTGGGGGAACTCTGTCACGCGACACCGGCCTCAGCCCAAATGGCGCGCCGTTGCATAGGATGCAGTTTGGCGCCCCAGGCAAATTATAAGCCTACATTTGGGGCCCTCAGATTCCCACTCAATTGCTCAGCCCATGTTAAAATCTAAAGATGAATTAGCCAGAGCCTTGCTGTATAGTGTATACGCTCAACTGAGTTGTTTACTATAATATTTTAGTGGTACACTGAAGGCTCGATAATATTCGTTTCGCTATCGGATTTCTAGTGACTGAGGCTCTGGAGGAAGCTTTCCATTGTGCATTGTTTTTGTTCCTATCTATATATTAGATCTCGTGACCTCTATATAAGATGGAACGGCGCTTAGTCGAATATGCGGTCACTGACTCAAAGTATAATTGTATTAGAGCTTTCACGTAACATCATATAATTATGCATCCAATGTGGCTGGAATTTTTACCAGTTACTCGGTAGTAGTCTCAGTCAAGGCCGTAGCCATGGTTTTATTTGAGGGGAGGGTGTTTACCCAGACCTTGATCAAGCCGACAAGCAACCGTATCAACTGACTAAGGAGCTGGGAAAGCGTCGTCAGCTCTCTCATAGCGGTGTTGGGTCTAATCGACTGCAAAATATCACATAGAAATAAGAATCTCAAAATGAAATCTCCTTAGTTAATTCGTGCATCGTGTTCTAGCAAAAACAATATCTCATTTTTACACTGCTTAATTTGGTGGCGGAGTGTTCAAACATCCAAAACACTCCATTGCTATGGCCTTGATGGTAACGATTATGACTAAAACAGAAGACATAATATTATGTTGGCATTGTCACAAATAATTATATTAAAACAGGAAAATACGTAACTATGGTAACGATTATGATTAAAACAGAAGACAGACGTAGGCATTGTCACAAATATATTAAACAAGAGAATACGTATAGCTATGGAAACGATTATGCTTAAGACTGGAGAAATACGTTGATATTGTCACAAATAATTACATTAAAACAATAGAACACGTAATTATGGTAACGATTATGACTAAAACAGAAGACGTATTAGGTTGACATTGTCACAAATAATTAGACTATATTAAAACAGGAAAACACGTGACTATGGTAACGATTATAATTAAAACAGAAGTCAGGCGTATAGGCATTGTCACAAATATGCTAAAATAGCAGAAAATGTACCTATGGTAACGATTATGACTAAAAGAGGAGACATAGACCTATTACGTAGGCATTTCACACATATATTAAAACAAAAGAATACGTAGCTACGTAGCTATGGAAACGATTATGATTAAAACAAACGATAGCCTATACGTTGGCATTGTCACAAAAATTATATAAACAATTTTGAACAATAGAATACGTAGCTATGGTAACGATTATGATTAAAACAGAAGATATACGTTGGTATTGTCCAAAATAATTATATTAAGGTAAGTGAGTAAGTAAGTATACGGAACTCATACCTTGAGCATTGCAACACAACCGAATCACAAATACTGACTATACATGAATAGGAGGTCTGGGAAAACATCGTGAGCTCTCAAAGCGGTATTGGATCTAATCTGCTGTAAAATATCACTTAGAAATAAGAATCTCAAAATGAAATCCCTTATTTCTTGCATCATGTTCTAGCAAACAAAATATTTCATTTTTACATTATTTAATTGGGGATGTTCAAACACCCAAAACACCCCCTAGCGTATACGGCATTGGTCTCATAAACCCTGCCAATAACTCCGCCGAACAGCTCTCACCTTAACTTATCACCCGCGGGGGTTCCACTATAAACTTTACAGAAAAAAACACGCATTGCCGCATGTACAAGTATACTTAGCCTATACATGCCCAGACATTTCCTTTCAAAAAAGTGGACATAACAGGCTTTGGAAGTAAGCCTTTCAATTCTACCTCTTCACGAAATTCATTCCCAAATCCATCCTATCACCTGTCTCCCAATTGTTTCAACGAAACCTGTCGCAGCAACACGTCTGCCTGCTCTCTGCATGCAGTCTCACTTCAAATTGAAACATGTATCCTCATTCCTCAGCCGACATTTCCAGACGACCTCTCTGACAAAACGCAGCGCTCGCGAATGAACCGGTGCCCTGCTGTTCGCTTTAGAGCATAGCGAGATTTTTAAAAATATCAGA
>OX457052.1:31170215-31180215 GCA_949752735.1 Lumbricus terrestris
TAGAACGCACTAGGATTCTAACCATACTCTTAAAGCGATGCCACATTGTTACTGTTCACTTGCAACAACACAAAGTAAGCTTATTCGTAATCGTGCTTATATTTTATCATAACCAACAGACCCAAAAGCATCACTGTCACCGTCTTCATGATAACTTCTCCTTTACTATATGAACGGCATCATATTGCTCGTCTCAATTTGAATCGGAGTCTTAACGCTATTCCCTGTTGACATGATCTAGTTTTTAATTCCGTACCCGTGTTACTGACCTCCTGAAAGTCCCTTGAGTTCAAGCACCTGATGCAACCGAGACGCATGCATGGGAAGCAGACACGCACGCGATATGTCATCGAGTCAACAAATCAATATTGTCCGTCCAAAGGTTTGGCATGCGGTCGGTCAGTCAGTCAGTCAGTCAGTCGGTTAGTCGGTCAGTCGGTCAGTCGGTCAGTCAGTCAGTCAGTCGGTCAGTCAGTCAGTCAGTCGGTCAGTCAGTCAGTCAGTCAGTCGGTCAGTCAGTCAGTCAGTCGGTCAGTCAGTCAGTCAGTCGGTCAGTCAGTCAGTCGGTCAGTCGGTCAGTCGGTCAGTCGGTCAGTCGGTCAGTCAGTCGGTCAGTCAGTCAGCGAATAAGTCAAAAAGTCAGTAATTCAGTCAGTCAATCAATCACTGGGTAAATCAGTCAATCAGTTCATTTACTCCATCTATAATCTTAGTTTTCATTGCATATACTTAGATGCCAGCGTCTATGCCTACGACATGTCTATGTCTCTCTCTCTCTGTCTCTGTCTGTTTCTCTGTCTCTGCCTCCATGTCTCCATGTCTTTCTCTCTCTCCCAGTCTCTCTGTCTCTGTCTCTGTCTCTGTCTCTGTATCTGTTTCTGTCTATCTGTCTGCCTGTCTGTTTGTCTGTCTCTCTGTCCGTGCATGTGCGCGCCTTCGTTCTAATGCCTATCTGTCTGTCTATTTATTTAATTATTTTTTATTGTTTATTTATTTATTTATCTGTCTGTCTGTCTGTTTGTCTATCTGTCTGTTTGTCTGCTTGTCTGTCTGTCTGTCTGCCTGTCTGTCTGTCTGTCTGTGTGTGTGCAAAACAGTGCGTATCTGTCTGTCTGACACGCGATTGCCGTCTGCGTCCAAAACATCAATTTTCATTCTCTGAGTTGTCTTCTTGACGGGCGCTATATAAATTCAAGAAATAATGAATCGACAAACATCGTATATGCTCGCGAACTACGTCTGTCTATATGTCTGTCTATATGTCTGTGTATATGTCTGTCTATATGTCTGTTTATATGTCTTGCTGTCTATCTGTACTTCTCTGCATGTGAATGCATGTACTAGCACGTAAATATATGATTATGTATTCATTATTTGATTTTTGTATGCTTGCATGCCTCTCCGCCTGTATTTATGTACGTATGTACGTGTGTATGCATGTACGTGTGTATGCATGTACGTGTATATGCATGTACGTGTGTATGCATGTACGTGTGTATGCATGTATATATGTTTGTATGTTTGTATGTTTGTATGTATGTATGTATGTATGTATGTATGTATGTATGTATGTATGTATGTATGTACGTACGTATGTATGTATGTATGTATGTACGTACGTACGTTTTCGTACGTATGTACGTATGTATGTATATATGTATGGATGGATGTATGTATGTATGTATGTATGTATGTATGTATGTATGTATGTATGTATGTATGTATGTATGTATGTATGTATGTATGTATGTATGTATGTATGTATGTATGTATGTATGTATGTATGTATGTGTGTATGTTTTCTGTCTGTCTGTCTGTCTGTCTGTCTGTCTGTCTGTCCGTCTGTCTCTGTATATCTCTTAATGTCTGTTTTCGGTGTTGGTCGTCTGAATGTAATTAATAAAGTGCAACCACACAGTTCTCTTAATAGCAATTGGTCGCCGGTTGTTATTTAGAAAGGTCATTTCCAATCAGTGAGCACAAGAGATAGATCCACTGAAATGTCATTCCAGTGACAATCATTTCCCACCTACTTTCTCCTTCCTTGACCTAATTGACCCACTTGACTTACTTGACCTACTTGACCTACTTGACCTACTTGAACTACTTGACCACTTGTCAATGGAATTTTTAAACCCTGCAATAGCGGGGTAAGACGGATTGATGTGGCCTTCCAGAGCGCTATACAGTGGTGTGAAAAAGTTTTGCATCACCCATATATTTTGCGTTTCTATGCATCATTTCTTCTGTATTAAGTTGAATAACGTACTGGTAAGCATTTGGGCGTTAATTAAAGGTTTTCTTATTGTTTGGTTCGAGTTTACAAGCATATTTCTTTTAAATTTGACATGATGAAAGTTCGTTTACCACCTCGTGACTATACCAGCATGAGTAGGGCCATACAGGCTTGTAACCCGCTAACGCTGGTTCTGTGCATCTGCAATGTGTTGGGATGAAATGACCGGTTATGTGTGGTCGTAGGCCTTCTTTATGATTTAGAGGCCTGGAAAAAGCCATTTCCTCATGTCAGTGATGCACCAATTTTTTTTGCCCAGCCCTTGTTCTTCACCACTTGTGTGCAACGTTTCGGCATCGAGTTGACCAGCTTGACGAGTGGTCATGGGACACAACGCGGTTCCAGGCGGCGATGAGCGATTCGATGAGCTCGCATTTGGAAGTTGGATATCTCTTGGATATCTCCAAGGCTACTTTATGCCACAGATTCTCAATTGGATTGAGATCTGGGGACCGGGCGGGCCAGTGCAGCGTCTTAACATTGTTCTGTTTGTTCCAGTTGGTCACCAGTTTGGCACGATGGCATGGTGCATTGTCATGCTGAAAGGGGAACTGGCCTGGGAAGAGTTGCTGAACTGATGGCACCATGCACTTCTGCAGTATGCCGATGCACTTGGTTGCGTTGACCATTCCATCAACGATATGCAGACGTCCGATGGCACTGGCAGCCATGCGATCCAAACCATAACGAAAGAAAACAACGCTAGACTGGCCCGCCCAGGCCCCGGATCTCAATCCAATTGAGAATCTGTGGCATAAAGTAGCCTTGGAGATATCCAAAAGATATCCAACTTCCAAATGCGAGCTCATCGAATCGCTCATCGCCGCCTGGAACCGCGTTGTGTCCCATGACCACCTCGTCAAGCTGGTCAACTCGATGCCGAAACGTTGCACACAAGTGGTGAAGAACAAGGGCTGGACAACAAAAATTCGTGCATCACTGACATGAGGAAATGGCTTTTTCCAGGCCTCTAAATCATAAAGAAGGTTTACGACCACACATAACCGGTCATTTCATCCCAACACATTGCACTACGCACAGAACAAGCGTTAGTGGGTTACAAGCCTGTATGGCCCTACTCATCATGGTATAGCCACGAGGTGGTAAACGAACTTTCATCATGTCAAATTTAAAGAAATATGCTTATAAACTCGAACCAAACAATAAGAAAGCCTTTAATTAACGCCCGCATGTTCACCAGTACATTATTCATCTTAATACCGAAGAAATACATAAAATATATGGGTGATGCAAAACTTTTTCACACCACTGTAGCTTCGTGTGCCGTTAATCCTCCCGTCGTATTGGGGTAAGACGGGGCAATGTGGGTTTCCATGGAGCGCCCTTGGTGCATAGTTAAAACACATTATCTCTGCCTGCCTCAAACTATATAATGAATGAATGCATGCATGTGTGTATGATATATTTTCGACATCAGCGAATGAATATTTGTATGTAAGTATTCAATGTACACCGTATACACGCGTGCCTCTGACAGTATGACAGTATGGCTGTCTGTCTCAGTCTGTCAGTCTTTCTCAGTCCGTCCGTGTGTGCCTGTGTGTCTGTCTGCCAATTTGTCTATTTGCACAGATGTCTGTCGGTCTTCCTATGTCTGTCTGCTATGTTTGCATGACATTCGTAATTAATAATAGAAATTTATCTTTTCAGGCATGACTTTCTTTCAGTCGGTCTATATACATATATACACACCAGTGAACCTCTTCTCATATCAACCATTTTCGACTGATTTCACTCAATCACATTTTATCATCGGCTCACGAATCCATTCTGGGTTTCCTAAGATTGAGAAATTCTTCATCACCTCCCTTCAGTATTCGAGAGTTTTAATAAACATTTTTTTCAAGTCTCCGGATTTCATATGACACCTTAAAATAGACCAAAGAGTCTCTCTCGGTCTCGTTATTGACCCAAGCGTGCGCGTCAAATTCATTTATTTAGGGCAGCGGGTTTTGTTTTTTAATCAATTATTGTTGAAAAGATTAGCCATTAAATTTCGGTTTCTTCGATTAGATTCTTTATTTTATGATGACTTGCGACCCATTTCCGCAGTTCCGAGGCATTATAATGCCGAACAATGATGATGTGAAATGATTGAACGGGTAATATTTGTATGTTAGATGCTAAATTTTTTTGGGGAAAATAAACTCTCTTCTTTGCACCTTGGTTTAAGGACATCGCTGGAATAGCTGGAATGCTTTGAATAAAGAAGTAGTAACTGAATCTTTGATTGCAGGTCTAACTGATATAACTTACAGATTCAAATTCACTGAATTATAATCAGTTAATCAAAGACTTTTAAAAAATCTATCGATTTCAAGCACTATCATCCATAATTTTTTCATATAATTTCACATTTCGTACTGTAAAATATCGTTAAAAGTAGGAAAGAGTAGGCCTAACAGTCTTCGATTGGCTATGCCCACTGCCCAGCAAGCAACAGACCTGACAGATAGGCCTATAGTCAAAGTATACCGCCCTTTGATGATGAACTTACTTTAAAGCCGCCATAATAAGTATTTTGATACATAGGCTACTGAAAGACATGATCCTAACCCACCAACGACCGCATTCTGGTAGTGCCAGACCCGATGAAAACTAAAAAATGAGGGCAACGCTGATCATCTTTTTTATGACATAGCGGCATCCAAGAGTAGCTAATCAACGGAAAGTCTATAGCAGCATAATATATTGTATATTATATATATTATATATATTATATATATTATATATATTATATATATTATATATATTATATATATAATATATACTATATATATGACATTTATATGTATATATTCAATACCCAGTGTCTATTGACACCTTGCGGCTGACGTGGAAGTGTACGCCACGTTGCTCCCACCGCACAGAGCCTCTGTATAGCTGGCGCAGGATGCTCATGGGGAAGAGATAAGGGATAACTGGAGTTACAAATGGTAGCATAATTATCAAGTGTGGAGCGACATGATACATGCACAGCGTCCATCAGAATGGTTAGTATCATCCGCCCACGCAAACAGGAACGAAAAATATATGCATGCATATATTATACATGTGTATATATACAGGGTGGGCCAAAAAAGTAATCCACTACGTTTGTTTGTTAATATCTTGGCAAAAAATAAGAATTTTTCAAATCCAATTGCACGGGCTCAAAGATAATTCATATCTACGTACAATAGCCAAATTTCATTGCAATATGTGAAACAGAACAAAAGTTATACCGTTTTTAGTGAGGCCACCCACCGTTTTTTGACGATTCAAAAACGCGACGCAACAAAAAGTAACAAAAAAACTAATTTAGTTATTCTGGTCAATATCTTGGCCAGAAGAAAGAACATTGAAATGAAATTTAAGAGGCACAAAGACAATTGCAGATTTTCATCAAAACATTTCAAACAACACAAATATTATATCACTTTTAGTGAGGCCACCCACCGTTATTTGACGATTAAAAAACGTAACGCAACAAAAAGTAACAAACCATGATTTTATTAAGTTTCATCTCAAATAATTGTTATCAAACAGCCTTGATATTGCCAGTTGATCGATATTATTGCTATTTTAAAAAGAAACAGGGTACCAGGGTAGCCGCACGTTACTTTTAAGTCACTTAGCAAGATGACAATCAAGTTGGTAAATAAGGAATCTGTCAGATTGATAATTTTGCTATTAAAGCAATGAAATTCAATTTTCTAAAAAACTTTAAATGGCCAAGGTGTCAATGACAGACAAAATTCATATTCAGACAACTCCTGAGCAAGATCCTATGAGCAACGTTTACTCTGATAAACAGTGATAACGCAAGCATTAAGAGTTGAGCTGAGAGTTAAGAGATTTACCGTGAATGAAAGGAGATCGGCTCGATTGTTCTGGTTTCATTGAGCAAGCCAATGGCCCCAAATCTCCGGATTTGAACCTGATGGATTGATAATCAATTGCGGAAAGCTATGCTGAAGAAATATCACAATCTGCAACCAAAACCAAGAGCGGTAAGAGAATTGATGGGTGCATTGGAGTTAACATGGAAAGATTTGCCTTTGGAACGCATCAACTTTGCAAGAACTTTGCCTTTGGAACGCATCAACTTTGCAAGAACTTTGCAAAGAGACTTAAAAGAGGTTTTGGCACTGGTGGTGGGCACATTGAACACAAGTTGTGAAGCACCAACAAGTTCATTTCATAACAGTTATTTGGTATATAGCTTAATAAAATCGTTTTTGTCACTTTTTGTTGCGTTACGTTTTTAAATCGTCAAAAAACGATGGGTGGCCTCACTAAAAGTGGTATAACTTTTGTTCTGTTTGAAATATTTTGATGAAATCTGGCCATCGTGTGTAAATATGAATTGCCTTTAAGACTGTAAAATTTCATTTCGAAATTCTTACTTCTGGCCAAAATATTTGCAAAAAAATCGTAGGGGATTACTTTTTTGGACCACCCTGTACATGATCATTATGTGTATATACTTCAGCCACCTTTACAATATATTCGTTTATTTACTTTAATTTTTTGCCGGTGTCACGAAATAGAGTATCCTCGTATTAATCGTATTCTCACAGATGAAGAGAAGTTGAAAAAAGACACCCGTGTGTATTTATTTTAAATTAACTTCCATCTGCTTTGTTTTGAACAATGAGACTAACACGTAGGCCTATGTTTATTCCTACTATAGATGATTTTGCTTGCTGTTGTTTTAGAGCACTTAAAACATTTAGAACACTTAAGAACACTTGGAGCCACTAAGGAAATTCGAATTACTTTGCTCTGAAGATTGTTTAGGACACTTAAAACAATTAAAGGCACTTTAAATTTTGATTACAGCGTAAATTTTTCAATTATACGCATTTTCAACTAAGGAGATAGAGTGGAGTTCTTTGGATCATCAGTTCTTTGGGTCATCAGAAAATAATTAAGTCTTTTTTCAATTCGATGTGTTTACGTTGGTTGGGTTCTGCTCCGACAATGCTGGACTTTTTAGACTGCTCTCTGTTTGCCTGTCTGTCTGTCCTTCTGTCTGTCTGTCTCTTTCTTTCCTTCTGTCTTTCTGTCTTTGTCACGATGGATTTTCTGTCTGTGTGTGTATTCGTCTCTGTCTCTGACCCTGTCTCTGTCTCCGTCTCTTTTTCTTCGCACTGGGAGCGCCTCTGCGCATATCTTTCTCCAATCTCCATCTATCTTTTGTCTCTCTGTCTGACTGTCTGTCTGTCTGTCTGTCTGTTTCTCTCTTTTTCTCTCTCTATGTCTCGTGCTCTTTCCACGTGCATATTTATAACGACGATAAGCCTTCTCGGCTCAGAGGTGGATAAATGGCGGATAAAAAAATCGCGAATGACTAACAACGCTTAGCAGGAGTTGAATTAGACGCAGTTCTCTCTAATCAAATTGCTTGGCGACGAAGGAAGGACCTTTGAATGAGTTTTTCTTCGAATTTTCCACTTCTGCAATTAGTTTTGCGTCGCTCAGCTTAAAAACTTAAACGGGTCGCAGTCAATCTGCAGCCGACGTCACACGAACTTAATTAAAACTAAGTAATTAATAAAAATATCCAATCCTATTATATCGGGCTTTTTGCCACGATCTCGGCGCCAGCACGTGTGTCAATAATTCGGTATAAACACGACGTTCATTTTTGATGCAAGTCAATGACTTTGAATCTTCTATAAGCTTATAATCTGCACCTCTGTGTCTGTCTGTCTCTGTCTTTGTCTTTGTCTCTGTTTCTGTTTCTGTCTCTGTTTCTGTCTCTGTTTCTGTCTCTGTTTCTGTCTCTGTTTCTGTCTCTGCTTCTGTCTCTGTTTCTGTCTCTGTTTCTGTCTCTGTTTCTGTTTCTGTCTCTGTTTCTGTTTCTGTCTTTGTCTTTGTCTCTGTTTCTGTTTCTGTCTCTGTTTCTGTCTCTGTTTCTGTCTCTGTTTCTGTCTCTGTTTCTGTCTCTGCTTCTGTCTCTGTTTCTGTCTCTGTTTCTGTCTCTGTTTCTGTTTCTGTCTCTGTTTCTGTTTCTGTCTCTGTCTCTGTTTCTGTCTCTGTTTCTGTCTCTGTTTCTGTCTCTGTTTATGTCTCTGTTTTTGTCTCTGTTTTTGTCTCTCTGTGTCTCTCTCTTTCTATCTCTGTCTCTGTCTCTGTCTCTGCCTGTCTGTTTGTCTCACTCTATATATGTAATATATATGCAATATATAATTATCACATATATATATATATATATAGAGAGAGAGAGAGAGAGAGAGAGAGAGAGAGAGAGAGAGAGAGAGAGAGAGAGAGAGTGAGTGAGAGAGAGAGATCTACTTATATATCTGTCTCTGCATGTCTCTCTCTCTCTCTGTCACTGTGTCTTTATATATTATTATCTCTTTCTCTTTGTCTTCTTGCCTTTCTGTAACTTTGCATCTCTATCTATATCATGCAGCTTCCCTGTTTTTCACTGTATATCTGTGTGCCTTCCTCTATTTCTCTTTGTGACCTATATAGTCTCTCTCTCTCTGTCTCTCTTTCTGCGTCGTTATAGTTCTGTTTTTATTGCTCTCCATCTCTCTATCCTTCTCTATCTCCCTGTCTCTTTGTATCGCTGTACATATATATCTCTTCTACCTGTTTCACTGTATATCTGTCTATATCTGCTTCCATGTATATCTTATTCTCTGTCTCTGTCTCTGTCTGTCTGTCTGCCTGTCTGTCTGTCTGTCTCTCTCTATCTACCTGTCTATCTATAGCTTTGCCCTCTGTGTCTTTGTTTCTCTTTCTCTCCGTCTCCCTATCTTCCTATCCTTTGTCTCTCTGTCTCTCTATCTATTTCTCTGTCTCTCTATCTCTTTATCTCTCTCTGTCTCTCCATTTATTTATCTCTCTGTCTCTCTACCAGTGTCTCTCTGTATCTTTGTGTATATCTATATCTCTCAGTCCCTCTGCCTCCGTGTAGCGCCCTCACTAAAGTCCTCAGACGTCAATAAAAATTCGTTGCCCCAATTGCGATGAGCAACTATGAAGTACAAGATCAAGGTCCATAAACAGGTCCTGCATCTTGAACCCATTATCGTCTCCTTACAAGCACAATAACGTATCGGCTACCATGCCCTTGAGAGAAGCGGCGCTGAAATTCCCCGCACCATATATCGTGTTTACAGGTCGACTTAAGATGACACTAAACTCAGCGTTTAATCCATTCTATAGCTTTATTGCCTCAAGTCAACCTATAATAGTACATCCTCAAGCAGCACGACCTGCAGCTGTGGCAATATGAACTTGCCGTGACTAGCTGCGGCAAGCCAACCGGACGTGGTTTTGATTAAGTATCGAGAGCATCTGCTGTCGGTTACAGTGTGCTGTTCCGTTATATGTGTAGTTCCACTAGTCAGAGAATTAGTGTTCCTATCCTCCACCGATCTATCGGTTCTGGTGTTATAAGCGTCTCCGAGTTATTGGTGCTCTGAGCCGTAAATTTTGTCCTGATTAGCGCGCGGATATAATCGCTTTTAAAGACGAATGTTTCGCCGTAATGGATGCTAATGAGACGGTGCTGGTTGTTGTTGCACACCGTTGTCTGTTTAGTGTGGCCCCAGCAACGTATACATGTATAGTATCACAGACATTACTGTGGTAGTTTGTAATATTTGCTTGTGGGTATGAATGGTTGGTGGTATAGTCGACGTAGAATGTGCGTTGATGCCAGAGGGTTTATGTCGAGTTTTG
>OX457052.1:31185215-31230215 GCA_949752735.1 Lumbricus terrestris
CTAAAAGGCCAGAAAAGATTTCAAAGCAGGTAGGTTGCGCAGTGATAAACACTGGTTGAAAGAATGAGCAAGAGAAGAACAACATGGTTTGGACTTTGGACAGGTGGAAGGAATAGATGATAAAAGCAAGGGCATTGTGTTGTTGCATGGAGGAAACACAGAGTCGATGAAGACGAACAAAGACATGGATGGAAAACGCGAGAGACGACATTGCGAAAAAGACACGGACTTGAGAACAACGACCTGCATGTGTATCGTAAGAACAGAGTGAAATGAAGCCAACTTGCGCATCTCTTTGTCACCAGCACACACTGACACACAAACACAAACACACGTGTGTGTGTGTGTGTGTGTGTGCGTGTGTGCGTGTGTGTGTGTGTGTGTGTGTGTGTGTGTGTGTGTGTGTGTGTGTGTGTGTGTGTGTGTGTGTGTGTGTGTGTGTACACCTGATGGAAAAGAGAAAGGAAGTGTGAGGAAGAAGAAGCAGGTGATGAACTCGACAGAAGCCAGATATCTATTACATGGAAACAACCATAATTATATATTTGGCACTGGCTACGGAACCGTCCGGACGGTGCCGTAATTTGTTTTCTACGGAACCGTCAGTCACGTGTAACCTGTCACCTGACCCGAGTCACGAGTCCAGGCGGCCGTCTCATGACAGAATGACTGCACTAACCCTAAAACTAACCCTAACCGACCCTCACGACGCCTAACCTGAGCCCTAACCGACCCTCACGACGCCTAACCTGAGCCCTAACCGACCCTCACGACGCCTAACCTGAGCCCTAACCGACCCTCACGCGATAAATAGTCGTCTCATGCTGAAAGAAGATTATTATGCAATTTTAAGTTCGATTTTTGAAGAAAAAGTTCTTGTGACTAACCCTACCCTATCCCTAACCCTAACCCTATCATGTAAATGAAGATTGGTTGCTTACTCTGTCATTAAAACAAGAAAACTTTTGTCCGACATAAAACAACCAATCGGTAACTGGCGCCATTATTCATGAATGAAGACTCGTGACTCGGGTCATGTGACAGGTTACACGTGACTGACGGTTCCGTAGAAAACAAATTACGGCACCGTCCGGACGGTTCCGTAGCCAGTGCGTATATATTTAGATGCATACGCATATAATATATATATATATATATATATAGAAGATACATATAAATATTAGAGCTGTCGTTCGATTAAAAATTTTAATCGCGTTAATCGCACGATTAAAATTTTTAATCGCAAATTAACGCAATATTAATCGACGTTTTTCACATTGCCTGACATAGCTCTGTTTACTTACTATATATATATATATATATATATATATATATATATATATATATATATATATAGTAGGGCTGTTCGATTAAACATTTTAATCAAAATTAATCGCGCGATTAATTTTGCTAATCGCAATTAACTGCAAATTAATCGCAATAGCCTACATTTCCTTCAAATATGTTAATCTTACTATTTTAAAAGCACCCTTGAAGCATAAAATTTCAACGACTTAATGCATTCTTTCTATTGCAAACATAGGCTATTCAATAACCTTTGGCTTAGGCCTATTGAATTTCTGCAGTTAACTTATTGAACAGTTTTGTATGACAGACAGAATTGAAACACTGTTCAGATTAGTCAACTGCTCAAAATCCGTTAATTTTTTCATTTAAGCTACATTTAATTAAAACGATATAGGCCTACATGTGAAAACTAGACAACCGTTTTCTGACTCTCAAAATTAATTATTTATTCAGCCAACTGTAACCTATTGGCAGACCAGTTTATTTACATTGGTAAGGTCAAGGGATACTCTTATTAATTAACAATAGTAGGCCTAGGTCTAACTATTGAACTTCATTATCTAGTCACAATATTTTTCACAAGAGGTAGCGGTTCTTGCCAAACCTCGTCTCAGTTGTCCTTCTGTAAACATTTATCAATTGAAACCTGAAATCCATTGGTCATCTCCTGGAGTTCATCCAACGTAGTCTGACGGGGTGAGAAAACAACCTTAGTGGACGATGCGATGCGGCCGATGTCGACGGTTCATGTTAAATGCATGTTTTGGTTCGCATGCAAGCGATAATTGAGCGACGAATTGCTACAATAATACTCAAATTCTTTTTTGGAATATTTGCCAAAGAATGTATCACTAGTTTCAAGTTTGAGCCTTCCGTTTAAAACGAGTTTTACTGCCTCTGATTCAATTTTAGCAAGATCAAATTAACGCATGCGATTAATGCGTTAAAAATTTTAATCGCAATTTTTTTTAACGCGTTAATCGCACGCGTTAACGCGATTAAATCAACAGCCCTAATAAATATATAAATGTGCATGATGTCATATAACATACGCATCTACATACGTAAATGAATAATATATATATACATCATACGCATATGTGATGAATCCGTGCACACAATGTCGTACATACTCACATGCATACACTAATACGTAGTTACATGGATGTATGCACATATAATGCATACATGCATGCATGCATACATACAAGCATAAATACATACAGACATACATACATACATACATACATACATACATACATACATACATACATACATACATACATACATACATACATACATACATACATACATACATACATACATACATACATACATACATACATACATACATACATACATACATACATACATACATACATACATACATACATACATGGGATCAATAAAATGATATCAGGGCTGTAATCAAGGGTATACGCGGGTATACAGCGTATACTCACCTACGGGGAAAAACCGCATCGTATACTCACCTCCCGAAAAGTAGGGTATACGCTGGGAAAAAGCAGGGTACACCCGTACACGCTAGTAAATCAGGCGCACACGGTTGTTTAAGATGGTTTTTTGGGCCGGATTACTAAAAAAAGGTCGTCAGAATTTTCAGACGGCAAAATGGACGAAATTTCCCGAGATCAGCTTGTACTCACCTCAAAATTTATCAGTACAGCCCTGAATGATATGGTTAATAAACATATATTTAGGAACTAATCGGAAAGTTTCTGCCTAGCTGACTGCACGGCGTGCGACTTACCTCTGTCACAAGCATACCGATCAGAAAGGCACTTTCGTTGATATACCTGGACTCGTCAGGTTCGAAACAATACGAAATGGTTTCGTTCTTCGTCGACAATGCCTGGCGTCATTACTTCCTGCGCAAACAGGAAGTGACGCCGACCAATATTCACACTCCGACCGACTGGAAGACGCAGAAGCGCGCCGCCAGACAGACAGACAGACAGACAGACGGACACACAGACCGATAATGGAACCATTTGCATTATCACTTATTATCTGTAGACGATCTATTGCTACGATATACGATGTACAGTAGAGCGGGCGATCCATTTGTCATTATAATAATGTCTGTGTAAAAAGCACGATCCATATGATGCTAGATGTCTGCTTTATGAGTGACGCTGTCCATTTTTTGCATGGAAACTGATGACTTCGCGTTTTTTTGTCTCGAAACTTCGCATCGAGACATAAAAATTCCACATAGTATAGAAAACACTTCTGTGAGACTAAAAATCACCTAAATAAAAATTTCATTAGTAACGTTAGGGTCGTGTTAAGACTTGTGCGGGCCGGGTTTTGGGATTACCCTCCAATGGCACCCTCCGGACAACACACCAGTGCTGGCAGTAAACCACGCATAGGCCTATAATTATAATAATTATTGCGGGCCCTCAAAATTGCGGGCCCGGTTGCTGCAGCACCCTTTGGCACCCACTTAAATGCTGGACTGAATGACGTCATGGTAGAAGCGGGGTGCGCATTGGGGATGTGGGGTTAAGGTGGAGAATTGTTGGCTCGAGAGGTGGGGGTTCAGGTCCCAACTAGGGCAGACAAATTTTCAGTCGAGTTTTTAGGTCGATAAGCGCCCCCACCCCATGACCAATTCAGCGATGATGTCTACACTGACCACACACTGTGTTTGGGAAGCAGGGCTGTTTGTAAGGAATTTTTAGAACTGCACAACTCCTTCTTTCCTTTCCCATCCTCCATGGTAAATTACTTCCAATCGGATGAAAGTTACCTTTTTTGCTAGTTTTAATTGCACAAAACGTGTGACAGAAGTGCTTCTATAGCTGCACAAATCCATTTAGAACTGCACATTCTGTGTACAACTGCACGTTTTAAAAAGCCCGGTTGAGAAAATTAGTTGCGTGTGGGTGCATGGCCACCAGAACTCGGATGCTGAGGATAGATCTAAGATCAATCATGTCGATTCCATGATCACGACTGCTTCACGTCTGCTTTGGCTGAGAAGAAGGCCGCTTACACCTATAGCGCATGGATATGCGTATAATATATTTATATATTTATATTATGTGATAAATTGTGATATGTATACTTGTATATGTATATATAATTTATATATTATCTATCTATCTAATCTAATCTAATAAAGCATTTGTAATACGCTTCTCACAGCAGAGCTATTCAGAAGCGCTCTCAGCGTGATAGGGACAGGAAAAAAGAAAAGTCTTCAAGCAGCGAAAAGATGCAGGTGAATTTCCTACAAAGAATCCTGCCACGAATTTCAGAAGGAAGGCGATTCCAAATTAAAGGACAAAAATAGCAATATATATAATATATGCATATGCATGCATGCATTTATATATTCAGTTCGTAAAATGCACTCACCTGTAGGCGACGCACGCGCGTACGAAATATTCACATATACATGTACATGATTTTGAAAGTGATTGAAATGGATATAATCTCGAATAATGCACTTGGATTAGAATCACAGGTAAACGCTAAGCAGCCATTTCGGGCTTCTCAATCATTTCGCGAGACTTCTACTATAATACTTTTATATGAAATTGTCAATATTTGCTTCAAATCAAGGAGTAGTTTCCGTCCATAAAAATAATTATCTAGGTCTACGAAGACCGATTTTTACCTCTGCTTTGAAATGGCGCTGCTTCGATCCTCTTCCCTACGTCAGATCAATGCGCGGATGTATCCAGTGGTTAGTCTAAGATCTATTTTTTCGTGTGGAGGGATTCATCCGTCCCTTTCTTCCCTGACAGGGACAGAGGGAGGATGGATCTAACTCGGCTTTTCTGGTCGATGAGTGGAATCGACTTTCTGATGGGGATTACACGTTGGACGGAAGTCCTATGACAGACACTTTTACACGTAGGAAGCCGACCGACTTTTAGAATTCGCCGTGAAAAATGGGTACAGCTTTGAAAATACGTATAATTATTAGAATTTGACTTGAACGAATGAGCGCAGGAGTGAGTGAGTGAGTGAATGAGTGAATGAGTGGGGAATTAATAAGTTGGTGACTGATGAGCAAGTGAATGAATGATTGAATGAGTGAGTAGGTGAATGAGTAATGGAATGAATGAATGACTGAATGAGCGAATGGATGAATGAGTGAGCGTGTGAGTGAATGAATAAGTGAATAAGTCAACGTGTGAATGAATAAATGAGTGAGTGTGCGAATGAATGAATGGGTGAATGAGCGAATGAATAACTCAATGAATGCCCAAGACTTATTATACTAAGGCGCATAAAATAATAAATTCCAGTTTGTATTTATTTATTTATTTATTTCAGAAATTTTATATAGCGCCTCTTCAAGGTAGGCTACTCAGAAGCGCTCCCGGCCCAGCCACGGCTAAATAAAACAGTTTTTAGGTTCTTAAGGAACAGAGCGGAGTGACCCCTGGGAATTAAGCGCAGTGTAACAGGGAGACCATTCCAAGCTGTAGGACCTGCAACAGAGAATGAACAACGCTGTCGGATAGCAGTCCGTGAGCGGGGAACCAGAAGCTCAGCGTGGTTCGCCGATCGAAGGGTCGATCGACGCTGAACTCCCAAGGTGGAACAACAGAATTCTCGAAGGTAGGGTGGAGCTAGTCCTTCAATGCACCGCCTAACCAGCGCACAGACCCTGTATGCAATCCGCTGAGGAGAAGGGAGCCAGTGTAAGGTATCCCGCATATAGGATGAGACATGGCCATATTTTGGGATATGGCCAACAAGTCGCGCCGCAGAGCGGAGGACCCGTTCAAGGCAGCCAATCCGGTCAGCCGGAAGTCCATGATAGAGGGTGCTGCAGTAGTCAAGGCGGGAAACTACGAAAGAGTGAACAAGAGTAGAGGCGGCACTAAAAGACAGAGAACGGGAGACCACCTTAAGCTGACGTAACTGGTAGTAACAGCTTCGACATAGTAGGTTTATATGCCGAGTGAAAGTTAGCTCTTGGTCTAAAATAACACCAAGGTCCCGCACAAAAGGTGAGAAAGTAATCAGAGGAAACTCTAATGCTAAGGCTTTCATGTCAATTTTTGCAAGTTGTTGACGAGTCCCAAACCAGATATATTGCGTCTTGGTAGGGTTCAGTCGCAAACGGTTAGAAGACATCCAGGCTTCCAGGGTTTCCATAGCCCTACAAATTTCTCGAACCGCATCAGTAGCGGCAGATGCTGGGCAGTGAACATATGCCTGGAGGTCATCAGCATAGGATTGACTAAGGATTGAATTTGCCAGTAAGATATATAATTATTCAGAACTTGTAATCAAGGCATTTTAGCATCCACACTTCCACAGGGCCGGAGAATCGAACCCAAAACGTCCACATAATTAGCTGAAACCCTAACCGATCGACTACCGTGACTGGCCGAGAGAGATCGATCAATCAATCATAAAATCAATCCTAAAATCAATCATTCAATCAATCACAAAATCAATCATGAAATCAATCATGAAATCAATCATGAAATCAATCATGAAATCAATCATGAAATCAATCATAAAATCAATCATTCAATCAATCATAAAATCAACCATGAAATCAATCATAAAATCAATCATGAAATCAATCATGAAATCAATCATAAAGTCAATCATAAAATCAATCATAAAGTCAATCATAAAATCAATCATAAAATCAATCATGAAATCAATCATAAAATCAATCATTCAATCAATCATAAATTCGTGTAGACTAGCTCAATATTTTATCTTTGCAATGTTCCCAATAATTACGTGTGTGCTTGATGCTCAGAAATTTGACCTCCGTGAAGAGTTGTCAGGAGACCAACCAAACAATAATTTCAGACGTCATTCACTGTCTCAGTTTCAGCGTCATGTCGAATGTCGGCTTTTTTTTATCTGACCCGCTCGGTCGTCAGTGACAGTTACAAGAGGCGCCGAAAACTGATCGCCGTTACACACCGACACCATCATTCTTCTTTGACAAAGTCCCGAAACTCAGTAACTCGCGGATCAAAAACTCAGATGCACCTGTGAAAAATATTCGTACAGTGTACTTGCTTGACTCTAGTTGCATATACAGTGAGCAAAAATAAAGTTGCGTGCACAGTGGGCAAAATAAAGTTTCATACATAGTGGGCAAAACAAAAGTATTGTACACAGGGGTCAAAGTAAAGCTATATATACAGTGAGCAAAAATCCATACATAATAGGCCAAAAATAAAGTTCCACACACAATGGGCAAAGATAAAGTTGTATACAGAGTGGGCAAAAAGTAAACGTCCATAGATAGTGAGCTAAAAAATTAAGTTGCATACACATTGGGCAAAAATAAAGTGGAATGCTCAGAGGGCAAAATAAAGTTGCATGCGCAGTGGACAAAACATAAAGTTTCATACACAGTAGGCAAAAATAAAATATGGTACACAGCGGCCAAAGTAAAGCTATATACAGAGTGGGCAAAAGACTCCATACATAGTAGGTTAAAAAACAAAGTTGCATACGCAATGGGCAAAAATAAAGTTGTACGAAGAGTGGGCAAAAAATAAAGTTTCACACATAGTAAGCTAAAAATAAAGTTGCATACACATTGGGCAAAGATAAAGTTGAATACACAATAGGCAAAAAAAAGAGACAGCATGCACAGAAGACCGTATGACAATCAGCTGTCAATCTGGATCCTTGTAACGGGACTCGCGCATCCGTCAAGAATTCGATGTAAAAGCAACACCAGCAAGTCCCACGTGAAATCAATGTATACAGCGTGGGTGAAAAATAGAGACAACCCGTTCAGTCGTGACAATCAGCTGTCACCGTGGATAAAGCGACCGGGCTTTCGTAAAAGTGACCGCGTAACGATTTCGGCTTGAAAACAACACCACCATATGGTCCCACGCCGCACCAGATCAGTTTATACACCGTGGGCTAAAGTCTACAGGAATCGATTTTTCTGCTATCGCGTCATACGTGCAGTATTGAGACCAACGAGACAGTTTATACACCGTGGACGAAAAAAACTGCTGGACGGTGTCCTTTATTAGGAGTGCTTCGTGCATACAGCATCGGAAGGCAGAAATATATTATAGGCAGGGTCAATGATAGCTCTATAGTCAGAAATCTTCGTGACAGAGAGAAGCATAGGCAGACTCACACACACGCACACGCACGCACACCCACACACGCACACGCACACGCACACAAAGACAAACATTTATTGATTTATTATAAAAAAATCAATGAATACTTACTATTCATTTACATATTTACATAAAGGGTTGGGATTTTTCTGTACACAGTATATATGTGTGAACAATTATATAAGCCTATATTTATACACAAATATATATATACGTATATGATATATACATATATGAAAGTTATATACATGTATAGTCTTTATAGTGCTTATACTGGTTAATTTATTAAATAATTGCGCGTTGCATATATGATACATTGTGGGGTACGGTGGTGTAGTGGGTATGTTCGTCGCCTTGCAGCCGAAGGGTTGCAGGTTCGAATCCATCTCAAGTCGCCGCGTAGGGACCTTGGGCAAGTCCTTCCCTCGCAATTGCTCAGCGCTTCGGCGTAAAACTCCGATGCAGTGTCCACTCTGCAGTCGGGAGCGCCTCTGAGTAGTTTTCTTGAAGGGGCACTATAGCAAGTGCACATACAAACATGGGAACCTTTATCTAGTGCCTTACAATAACCTCCCGAAGGCGCTTAACGTAGCTACCCGACGGTTCTAAGCAAGTGCGACTTAAGTGACTTTGAGTGAATTATGACTTAAGTGATAACGAGCAGATAGTTATTGTTATGCGTTGATGGTACTTCTCCCCTAAGCGTCATCAATCAACAATCGTCAACTGTAAGCAACAATTCGATCATTGATGCCTTCATTTTTTCACACATCGTGAATTATAGGCCAGCGGTCCTGAGACGGTTGGAGTTGTTTACAACTCCTCGGTCTTTTGCTGTAAACAAACATGAGGAAGAAACCAGATATGAGCAACGAAAAGCTCGTCTATTATCATTAGACGAGAGATGTTTTATTGACCGTCGTGTCTTTCGTTCGGTAGAGAGACGTAGAGATTAGCACTTTGGGATTCGAGAGTATATCGAATGGCTGCAGTAGTCAACAGGATGTCGATAAACACTTGCACGGGTATCCGGTGCATTTTATGCGGATACTTTGTTAAATCGTATAAACTGCACCACGGTTGATGACGAAACGTTTCTTGGGAAAAACAAAGACGATGATGGAGATGATTGTTGATGTTAAAAATGATGAGGATTGCAATCGCCATGATATTGTTGATGATAATGATGGTGATGATGATGATGTTGATGATGATGATGATGATGATGATGATGACGATGACGATGACGATGACGATGACGATGACGATGACGATGATGATGATGATGATGATGATGATGATGATGATGATGATGATGATGATGATGGTGATGGTGATGGTGATGATGATGAAGGTGATGGTGATGTTGATGATGTTGACTACTGTTTGATGCCAATGGGTTGAAGACAATGATATTCAAAGAGGTAAGGAATTAAAGAAGAAAAGGAACAGAAGATTAAACTATTGATGATAATGATCATCATGATGGGGGATGATGACAACGCGGTGGTATGCGTTGGTATTGGTAGTATACATGTAGTAGCAACTGCAACAATGCTGAACGATGACTATAGCAATAACTACTGCCATCATTACTGTTACTGCTGCTGCTACTCCCTTCATCATGGCATCACCACCACCGCCAGTACCACCGCCACCCCCTGCTATAACCATCACAACCATCACAACCACCACCACCATCACCATCACACCCACCACCACCACCGCCACTCCCACCACCACCCCTGCTATAACCACTTCCTCCAGTACCACCGCCAGTACTATACCACCACTACTAAAACTAATACTAAATTACTACTACTATTACTACAATCATCTCCATCATCGTCTTTGTTTTTCCCAAGAAACGTTTCGTCATCAACCGTGGTGCAGTTTATACGATTTAACAAAGTATCCGCATAAAATGCACCGGATACCCGTGCAAGTGTTTATCGACATCCTGTTGACTACTGCAGCCATTCGATATACTCTCGAATCCCAAAGTGCTAATCTCTACGTCTCTCTACCGAACGAAAGACACGACGGTCAATAAAACATCTCTACCTCTTCTACTTCTACTACTCTCACCACTACAACAACTATCCTTACAGCTACTACTACTACTGCTACTCCTGTTCTACTATTACATAACTGATTAACTCCACATTCTACCGAATAATCCTTATAGACGTGGAAAGTATCACTGCTTAGTGTTCAGCATGCCATGATATTATATTCATGTACATTGCACAGGCTAGCACCAGTGACCGCGTCTAAAGTTACAATCTTTGTGCAGCTCGTCCATATTTAATATGGAACGACTCTGATTCCCATCAGACAGATCTACTGTTCCGGAGCTGACGGAAAAGAAAACTATGTGACCTAGCAGCTGACCTCTTCTACTAATGCAGATGCAGAAACATCTACGATGGTTTTATAGCGCATTTTGATACCGCTGACAGCCAAAGACATAAAAGGTACACCTAAGAGGTAAGGACGATTTCACACTTAGACATCGTCTTTTGCATCACGGATTCAATGAAAGTAATTCTCTGAAATTAGATCGGATTCATAGCAGTAATAAAAAACAACGAAAGACATCCCTCGGAAAGAGAATGATTTTTCAGATCTTGCCAAGTGAAAAGCAGCTCCAGAAATCCATCTCACCGTCTGAGGACGTAGTTTCAATAGCCTTAGTTCAGAGTACAAATGACGATGACGACAACAACGACAACGACAACGACGACAACGACGACGAAAATGATGATGATGATGATGATGATGATTATGATGATGATGATGATGATGACGACGACGACGACGATGATGATGATGATGATGATGACGACGACGACGACGATGATGATGATGATGATGATGATGATGATGATGATGATGATGATGATGATGATGACGACGACGACGACGACGATGATGATGATGATGATGATGATGATGATGATGATGATGATGATGATGATTGTGGTGGTGGTGGTGGTGGTGATGATGATGATGATGATGATGATGATGATGATGATGATGATGATGATGATGATGATGATGATGATGATCATGATCATGATCATTCCGTTCTTCTCCATCTCCTTAATGTCCTCTTGGTCTTCCTCCGTTTCCACTTTCTTTTCCACATCCTCTTCTTCATCTTTCTCATTTCCCCTTCTTCTGCGTCTTCTGCTCCCTCTCTTCCACATCCTCTCCTAATCCTCCTCCTTCACCACCTTCTCCTCCACCTTCTCGCCTCTCATATGAGACCACGACACGTTGGTGGAAAACCGATTAACCGGAACTTTATACATGAAGAGATTTCGAGAAGGACCCCAGAGACTCTTCCATCATTCTCTTCGATCACTCTTCCATCTCTCATCCATCACTCATCCATCACTGCTGAGGATTTCGTCAACATTTCATTCCGTTCGTCCCCTTTGGATCGCCTCTCGCGCAATTCTTTTGCTTTGTCACATTCTCTGTCTCGTAATTATTCCACCACGTTCTTCATCCTCCTCATTCTCACTCTGTCTCTGTCTCTGCCTCTGCCTCTGTCTCTGCCTCTGTATCTGTCTCCGCCTCTGCCTCTGTCTCTGTAACTGTCTCTGGCTCTGTCTCTCTGTCTCTATCTCTGTCTGTCTGTTTCTCTCTCTTTCTCTTTCTCTCTCTCTCTCTCTGTCTCTCTCTGTCTCTGTCTCTCTGTCTGTCTGTCTGTCTGTCTGTCTGTCTGTCTCTCTCTCTCTCTCTCTCTTATGAGTCTTATCCTTCCATATCTTGTCCTCTGTCACATTCTTCGTATGCAGTCTAATTTTTTTTATCATTTTCTTTCGTTCTGCCTCATTGTATTTTTCTACAATCTCGATTTCATTCTACCACCATTCGCTGCCACCTCATGCGTTTCCTCCTCGGGCTCCTCCTATTTCTTTTGCCCTAGCTCATCAATTTTCCATAAGCCCTTAGTTCTTTGACCTCCTCATTCCTCATTGCCTTTTTCATCACCCCCGTTCTTCAGCCTCATTCGCCTACTTCGTTCTCACCAAATCTCGCTTCTTCTTCCCTCTTCCTCTTCCTCTTCCCTCTTCCTCTTCCATTTCCTTACCCTGCTTCCTTCTGATCTCCCGTTCTTAGCGACGCCATTAAATCACCTGTCTGGAAGATGGCCGCATCTTCCGAAGTCCGATAAAATAATAATATGCTAAAAAAGTCGATCGTCATCAAAATGTACCTGCAGGTCAAAGCTCAAAGGTCAAAGGTGGTTGGCCAATCGATGAACTCCAAGGCATCGACCTGCATGAATAATCGTAGCATGCTATTATGGTGATGGATCTTGAATTAAGAACGTCTTAAGAATACATCGAAAAATACGAGAAATTTAGAACTGAAGATACTTTAGATCCATTTGCTGCAATTAGTACTTTATAAATCATTAGGGAATAACGAGAAACGCAGAACAAAAATAAATTGCTTTTTCTACAACAGATGTAATTTATTCGATCCACCAAAACCGACGATGAATGTAATAACAAATATTCCAGAATCAGCCACAGATAGCTTTTGTTAAGCGCACATGGGCGCATGGAAATAGTTTGCAGGAGATGTCAAAACACATTGGTCAACGATAGACTTTTGGCAAGAACCCGAAATGCATAGAATGAAATTAAGACCGTGTGTATTTTCATAAAGGTGTCTAAACTTCGCGTGTTATCGATCAGTGTCAATAGCGCAAAAAATGTTAAAAACCCTAAAAAGTAGTAGTCACAAAATTGGGGTTTTTTACAGGGAGAGAGTGACCCTCTGTCCCCCAGGTGCGGGCGCCCATGTAAATTCATCAACTGAGCGGACTCTACATCTCAATTACTCGTTGACCTGCATTCACGTCTACCGGAAGTGCAGTTACTGCTGCATTAAACATAAAGAATATCAACGGTCTAGAAGGAAAAAATATCAGAAGTTTATTGATCGATTGCAACTATCAACAATTCGCAAACTTGAGACTTGCGCATCTGCGTGTTTACAATCGACTTTCAGTGACCCGACCCACTGCGCACGTGCGCATAACATATCGATTCCGCGTTCATATTAAGAAACTTAGAATTTTTTATCCAATCAATGTCTGTTAACACGGAGCCAATCAACCGATGTTGTTTCGATCAACATCCATTGAAAGACTCGCACAATTATTTATTATTATCCAGACTATCATATAACAGAAAAGTCTATTTTTATCGTATGTGGTGGCACATTTACTACGCAGAACGTAGGCAACGACTTTAGAAGAGTGCGTGTCTATAGATCAGCTTGTAGCGTACCAGGTATACGTCTGGAATCTTAGCCAACCAGTCTGATGAGACTGAGCAAACAAACAGATGTTGTCTGCATTCGGGGTAATCCGTCCGCAAAAACTGACAACAACTGTTCTTCGTTCGCTGCTGTTTGCTTTCCTTTCCTCGAATGCAATTTGTGTTGTCTGGGTTTATAAAAAAAATTCCGTCTTTATCGATATTATTAATAACTTGGTGCATTCGAATTTGGCATTTTTCTACGTAAGAGCTTATGTAATATGTATGTATGTATGTATGTATGTATGTATGTATGTATGTATGTATGTATGTATGTATGTATGTATGTATGTATGTATGTATGTATGTATGTATGTATGTATGTATGTATGTATGTATGTATGTATGTATGTATGTATGTATGTATGTATGTATGTATGTATGTATGTATGTATGTATGTATGTATGTATGTATGTATGTATGTATGTATGTATGTATGTATGTATGTAGTATGTATGTATATATGTACGTAACTATGTATGTATGTATGTATGTATGTATGTATGTATGTATGTATGTATGTATGTATGTATGTATGTATGTATGTATGTATGTATGTATGTATGTATGTATGTATGTATGTATGTATGTATGTATGTATGTATGTATGTATGTATGTAGGTATGTATGTATGCATGTATGTATGTATGTATGTATGTATGTATGTATGTATGTATGTATGTATGTATGTATGCATGTATGTATGTATGTATGATTGTATGTATGTATGATTGTATGTATGTATGCATGTATGTATGTATGCATGTATGTATGTATGTATGTATGTATGTATGTATGTATGTATGTATGTGTGTTTCTAGGTATGTATGCATGCAAATACGTACGTACGTATATAAGTATGTATGTAGTGTGCATGTAGGAGGGAAGGACGGAGAGACGGAGGGAAGGATTGAGGGACACAGACAGTTGTGCAGAGATATGCAGCTGGAGAAGGGGATTCAGGGCTGTCTGGCTGCCCGTCAGTTGGTTTTTTAGCGGGCAGTTGGATTGCAATTTCCAGAAATGGAAAAGAATAGGATATGTCCTTAAACAGGTTTATGGAAGATTGGAAGAGCTTTAAAGAGGCAAGATGCATCATGACTGATTGCAAGTGGACTGGATACATTTTTTGCTAAGGAATTACTTAAGACATTCATGAGAGATCTCGTTACTGCTGTCAGTGGCTTCAATCCTTAGTGTATACAGACTACAGTCGATCCCATTCAAGGACTTCGCAGATCACGGATTAGTACTTAAGTCGCTAATGTGAATAGGGAGAGAGGTAGGGAGGGATGGAGGTCCCTTTTCATTTAAGATAATGCAATGGAAGACAACTCTGGATATATAAATCATACATGTATTATAGTGCATACTTTAGCCTATATATACATAATTGAATGATGTGCTTTCGTATTGTGTCGTCGAGTCATGTGTGCAAGTCTAAACTTCGTAAGTAGGGTGATATCAAGATTTCAGTTGTATTGTATTGCATTGTATTGCATTGCATTGCATAATATTGTATTGTATTGCATTGTATGTATTGTATCGTATTGCATTTTATTGTATTGTATTGCATTGCATAATATTGTATTGTATTGCATTGTACTGTATTTTATCGTATTGCATTTTATTGTATTGCATTGCATTGCATAATATTGTACTGTATTGCAAGGCACTGTATTGTATTGCATTTTATTGTATTGTATTGCATTGCATTGTATTGTATTGTTTTGGATTGTATATGTTTAGCCCACAGCATGTCTGCTATACAGGGTGGCTCAAAAAAAAACGTACCACCGGGGAAAATGCGATATCTTCGCCGCCGATTGAACTTTTTCTGCGAAAATATCCCAATTTGTAGGAGAATGAATTTCCAACAATCCCTGAAAGTTTCATTTGAAACTTTTCATGTTTGCAAAAGTTACAGCTGTTCAAACTTAAAATTTCGTTTTTTCAAATATCCGCGGAAAATTTACGTCACTTGTAGATTTCCATGTCATATGATATCACTTTTCCCTACGACCTCAGCATTCGGTTTTGCAGTTTATTGTAAGGTATAATGAGAGTGTCCACTCTCTGCCTTAACACAAGCTCAAATTCTTTTTGTGAAGCTTAGTATGGCCTTGTTGGTCGGGTCCTGCGGCAACGGACCCCACATTAGCAGCAAGACTTGCTTCAGCTGGCCAATGTTCTCCAACTTGGGATTAAATGTCTTGCAGCGTTCCAGCATAGCTCCCCAGACGTGATAATCAAGAGGGCTGAGGTCGAGTTTGTTAGTCATCTTTGCCAATGCATTTACTTCAGTTGATGTCAATAAGGTAGCGCCATCATAATCAACCTTGCCGTGCGAGCAAGCAGGCGCACTGTCCTGCTGCATAATAAAACCAGATGTTAGAGCATACCTGGTCTTCAATGAGTCTGGGTAAGCGAGTTCAATGATGAGTTTGACATCTAACCTACTGAATGGGATTAATTGCAGTCTTTTCTTGCAGCCGCAACACACGCCGGCATATCTGATGCCGAAACCACGATTTGCTTTGCAAACTTGACCTTTCGATTACCAAGCGAATTTCGTGAAAATCGCGCTTTTTCCGTCAGATCAAGCGACCACTTCCTGCCTCTCTTCTGACATCTGATCTTCGTTACATAAACACGTTTGCAGATAGTCTTCAATGTGCTCAGGCTCCACTTTTCACTGGGTATTTTGCTATGATCACGCGATGTCTCAGTCTCTGTTCATGCAAAGTCCGAGTTCCCATTTTATCTTTTGCAGAAACTTTGCCCATGACGTTCATTGTTTGGGTTCACCAATTGAGACCTTAATCTATAAAATATCACCAAATACCAGCAGATTGCTTCATAAACAGCTTCTTTACAGCTCATAGTGAGGTCGTATGACATCATCATCAATGTGTGTGTGTTGTAATTTGCCAAACATCCTAATGAAATCACTTGTATTGGAGCATGATTCTCCGGATAATTGAAAAAACGAAATTTTAAGTTTGAACAGCTGTAACTTTTGCAAACATGAAAAGTTTCAAATGAAACTTTCAGGGATTGTTGTATATTCATTCCCCTTCAAATTGTGAAATTTTCGCAGAAAAACACCAATCGGCTGCGAAGATATCGCATTTTCCCCGGTGGTACGTTTTTTTTTGAGCCACCCTGTACATTGCTTCGTGTAGCCTATGATAGCGTCGCTCAATTACTTAGATTCTTAGAGCATTCTGGTCACCTAGGCAATTCGCATTTTTTTAATAATAAACGCCAACAGCTGTTTTTCAGTCGTCAATATTGGTTGCTCTGCATAATATGCGCCCGCGCAAAGAGGTCGTCCGCTGGACATTCTATACCTTATTTTTAGCTGTTTGTCGGTCTATAAAAACTTTCTTCGCACTAAAGTCCTAATCTAAAGCCATAATAATACAATGTTTAAAGCCCTAATCTAATGATAAAGTCCTAATTAGCCTACCAATGATTAAAGCCCTAATCTAATGATAATGCCTAATTAGCCTACCAATGATTAAAGTCCTAATCTAATGATAAAGCCATAATTAGCCTACCAATGGTCCGGGCTGCACTGGCAAATTAGGTTTAGGTACACGGTAGAGTTGCCTAGTTCCGTCTGCAGGTTATTTTCCCGCATATATAAATATATATATATATATATATATATATATATACCTACTACACACATATATTAATTTTGTGAAGTGAGTGCACGCTGTAGCCTATGCTCGCGTATACATATCCTCGATTGCAGCGTTAGTATAATAATAGGTCCACACAAAGTGAAACTGGGGAATTTGCATTTCGAAACCTCCGCGAAACAATCCATGCTCATAATTTTCCGCTTTGCATTTTTCAAGCTCTTGCTTAACAAATTCAACAGTGGCCATCGTGTTTTGCCGCCCCCTCCACCCCAACCAATTCTACTCTCTGGTGATCAACTGATCCGCATCGAGAAGTGACGTAGCATTGCAACCTTTAGACATTTCGGCGAAGTGTATTATAAAATATATTTAGATTTCCTTTAACTGAAGGGTTACTGATGCATTTGACTAAAAAAGACTCCATTCTGTTTATAAATACCCATACATTATTGCCAGTATTACACAGTATACCTGTTACGTGCATAGGTTCAAGACAGTCGCCGAAGGCTAAGCTCTAAACCGGCGTCGACTCTAGTTAAATGTCAGTAATGGCGAGATCGAGGTCGTAGCCGATAATCATGTGACTGACTACTTAGTTAAGTTCATGTGTTAAAGTTCGGCAAAGGTTACGTTTTGTATCACAGAATCGATTTAAGCTGATGCTATAGATAGTTATATCGCGTCCATTGCTGTAGACTAGGGTGGAGTGAAAAACACGAATATTAGAAATCTGAAATGTAATAGCAATAAAACGTTGTCTTATGGTATGGGGTCAGGAAATATCAAAACAGTTTTGAAAAATATTAATGTCTTCCTTTGCCACCAGAAGGCCAAATTTTAAAAAATTGGAGTTTTTTGAGAAAATTGCAGATTTTCTTATGAAATATTTTTTTGTAAAATAATTTACCACCAAACAATACATCGCTGGAAAGAGCTCTTTAAACTGAGTAAAATCATATCTTAATTTCAAGAATAGTCGCATATTTGTAGGAGATATTAACTTTTTTAAGATACCCCACGTTCGCGACATGTCGCTATGCCTGAAAATGGTAAAACACTAATCACTTTTTTTATCCTTGGAGATATTTCAACTTGTAATATGTCATTCTATTCAGTTTATGACAGTCTATCTGATGGTGCATTTAAACTTATAAGAACCTTCCATGAAGAATTTCTAACGCTCATGAAACCCTACAAAAAAGAGGAAAACTAAAGGAAATGTCCTCAGAAATTGCAAAACTTTGAAAAAGTGTAGATATTTTTTTACTTTGCAAATGCACCACTGACAATTGCAAATGTACCAAAGCCAGAAAGTTTCCAAGAGAGGAACAAGAGTTCCTACATGATCAACAGACAATCAGAGTTTTGACGATTATCCGCCAGGATAAGATTATATCAACTTCACTAAAGAAGCGGCATGATAGAAAGAGAAAGGAGACCATGCAGCTATAGCCTAATATGTCGTAAACGTCTAGATTTCGTCAACGAGCAAGCATTAGCAGACAGCAGTGTTCAAAATAATTAAACGGAAAGCGAAGTAAATCCAGCAGAGTGTAAAATCTTGCCAGACGATGAATCCAAAATTCCATGGATGTGTCAGAAAAGTCAAGACCTATAATTGTATTGGCCTACTTCACAAAAATAATTAAACTCAGGCAAATGAGAAAGAGATTGTCAAAGCTGTCACGACTTTGTGACCGATATGGAGCATCGGATATAGCAGGTGCGGTTATTCTAAATGCTGTACTAGAAGACCTTTGTATTCCAACGAGTGCTTTTTTCTAATTTCAGTGTTCTATCTTTGCGACCATCAAAGTACAATGTTTCAGTTGAATCCCTTATTTCAATTTCATGCATTGCATTCTGTCTAGTGATTCTTTCACACGTCGAAGCTCATAGAGATCGATCACATGTTTTGATTCGATGTGTGAAAGAGTACTAAGGTCTTCTAGTACAGCATTTGGAATTACCGCACCTGCTCTATCCGATGTTTCATATATCGGTCACAGAGTCAGTGCAGCTTTGACAATCTCTTTCTCATTTGCTTGAGTTTCATTAATTTTTGTGAAGTAGGCCTATACCCGGTAGAGTAATGGATAACACGCTGGCTAAGAGTTCGGGAGGTAATAATTAAGTTTCAGCCCCCGCTGGAACGACAGCTTTGTAGGCGGCTATTAGCTCCGATTATTGCAAGCTGTCTGTTAAGTCAGTATAGGCCTATAGTTAAGATTTATGTAGTCCTATTCTGTAATCTGAATTCCTGTAAATTGTTTCAACTGCATAAAGTGTGCACTGTAACCGATTGCGTTCTGTCAACCGAATTGTTGATTAAAGGAAAATTATTATTATTATTGTTATTATTATTATTAGTTTTATTATTGTTATTAGGCCTATTACTATAATTATAGGTCTTGACTTTTCTGACACATCCATGGATTCATCGTCTGGCAAGATTTTACACTCTACTGAAGGATTTACTTCGCTTTCCGTTTCATTATTTTGAACACTGCTGTCTGCTAATGCTTGCTCGTTGACGAAATCTAGACGTTTGCGACATATTAGGCTATAGCTGCATGGTCTCCTTTCTCTTTCTATCATGCCGCCTCTTTAGTGAGGTTGATAATAATCTCAAGCTTATCATGGCGCCAAAACTCTAATTGTCTGTTGATCATGTAGGAACTCTTGTTCCTCTCTTGGAACCTTTCTGGCTTTGGTACATTTGCAATTGTCAGTGGTGCATTTGCAGGCTGCAAAGTAAAAAAATTATCTACACTTTTTCAAAGTTTTGCAATTTCTGAGGACATTTCCTTTAGTTTTCCTCTTTTTTGTAGGGTTTCATGAACGTTCAAAATTCTGCATGGAAGGTTCTTATAAGTTTAAATGCACCATCAGATAGACTGTCATAAACTGAATAGAATGACATATTACAAGTTGAAATATCTCCAAGGATAAAAAAGTTATTAGTGTTTTACCATTTTCAGGCATAGCGACATGTCGCGAACGTGGGGTATCTTAAAAAGTTAATATCTCTTACAAATATGCGACTATTCTTGAAATTAAGATATGATTTTACTCAGTTTAAAGAGATCTTTTCAACGATGTATTGTTTGGTGGTTAATTATTTTACACAAAAAAAATTTCATAAGAAAATCTGCAATTTTCTCAAAAAACTCCAATTTTTTGAAACTTTGGCCCTCTGGTGGCAAAGGAAGACATTGATATTTTTCAAAACTGTTTTGATATTTCCTGACCCCATACCATAAGACAACTTTTATTGCTATTACATTTCAGATTTCTAATATTCGTGTTTTTCACTCCACCCTACTGTAGACGTCATTGAAGGATTTGAATCAATCTCCGACCAGACTGACTACGTAGTCAATCACGTGATTATCGGCCATGCAAATCTAAATGAGAAAGCGGCATTTTATTTTATGAGTTAATTAAGAAGATATCTTTGAACATTGCTAAAGGACGATTCGGTATTAAATTAATGCGCAAACTTGGCTGAAATCTCGTGAATAAGCTTGTAAATACACCGTGTTTATCTTTAAAGGAGAGCTCAAAAAATTCGAAGCTAACGATTGCGATTTGTAATAAATGTCTGTGCAAGCTTTTCCCCAACGAATTTTCTAACGCTGAAGATAAAGTTTCCATTTAGTTTTCGCCCGTTGTGCGGCGCTGTCTTTTCCCCGCTGGTGTAAAGCTATTTCCCATATCGTATATAGCCTATTGTATACCACCCACACTTTCCCCAACGGGTGGTCAAAAACAGTCTCCCAATCTCGTTTCTCCCGTGGGTCTGTCTGACTGTCTTCCCGTCATATACTGCGTCCATACACAAAGCCATTCTTGGGCTATTGAGCTATTGATGACTGCGACTATCTATTGATCTAATCTACATCTATTATTTTGGTGAGGTCAGACTAATAAAGAAAATGTCGATCTTCACTATGATAGTTTTGCAAAGCAATTCAGTTTTTGCTCGCACACAAATAGCATCGCACACTGTAGAGTGCAGAATCTACCAATTATATAATGTCATCAGTAAATCACACACAAACTTGTTTACTGTTATTATGTAACATTAGTTTTGCCTACTGCAGACAAGTAGACCATTACAGAATGGATCTAGAAAGACAAGCATACACACATAATATGTGTATATTATACACGTGCACACACGATCGTATAGCCTACATTTACTTATATACATGCACGCAAACATACTTACATACATGTAGGGCCTAGATCATGCGTGCAAATCAGCATATTACATATAATTAAAAACAGAGACGTAAAAGCAAGCATACACACAGGCAAACATACAGACAGGCATTTGGGCTCGGGACAAAGTGAAATGGTCATCAAAGACATACAAAATAGTGTTTAATTAATAAATAAATATACTCATTTATACATGTTTAACAGTATAATACGCCTATATACAGTAATAACATGAATGTACGCATGTATTATGTTTGCATGTATGCACATGTGTATGTATGTGTCTATGTATTTATGTATGTATGCATGTATGTGTGTATGCCTGTATGTATGTATGTATGTATGTATGTATGTATGTATGCATGCATGCATGTATGTATGTATGCATGCATGTATGTATGTATGTATGTATGCATGTATGTATGTATGTATGTATGTATGTATGTATGTATGTATGTATGTATGTATGCATGTATAAAATTATGTCTGCTTGAAAAGCCATGGTATGCTTATATGCGTTGTCTGCTCTAAGCAATTATGTATTCACAGACCGCGACGTTATTTACGAAGGAGATCTGGCGCCGTAACTCCATGATAATAGTAATAATTATATATTTATAAATGACATCTTATTAGCAAAGGAAATCCTTTGCTGCTCCAGCGAGGAAGATATAATGACGGTCGAGGATAGGAAAGGCCGACAGAAGAAGCAGCAGCAGCAGCAGCAAGGCAGTTTCCCAGGGATGATGATGAGGAGGAGGAGGCAGGAAGGGAAGAAGATGTGCTGGCTGCCATTCTGCTGCTGCTGCTGCTGCTGCTGCTTAAGACGAGGACGACGATGATGATGATGTTGGTGAGGATGAAAAGAAGAGCTGCTGGTCGTGATGGTTCAATCAGCTGCTGGTCGAGACACACAGACGATTGATTGTCTTAATTAGACAAAAGAAAAAAAGACGAGACGAACGAATACGTGTTTACAATAATTAGATGCATGCATCTAGGTGTGCGCCTTATAGTTCTCGTTTACAAGACTAATCAATTCAACGAAACAACATGCTCTATAGACACGCGAAGGTAAGCGTGTTATACAAGCACGTGCGTATATACATGCAAACATGCAGATAATTATGCAAGCATAGATACAAACAGTGGCGTAGCCAGGAATTTATGATGGGGGGGGGACTCTGAGGGTTTTATGGCCTGGCCGGAAGCCCTTTCTGACACCAACCCAACTGTATTACAGTAATTAAGAAGAGAATAAAGTAACAAAGGGAATAAATTAAGAAAAACAATTGTTACTATACAAGCAATTGTTTTTTTTTCTTATTTTAAGTGGATAAATAACCTTTGGAATTTTTTCCCTAGGCCAATGGGGGCTTAACCCCAACTGTATTATACAAGCACGTGCGTATACATGCAAACACGCAGATGGATCTAATGCAAGCTTACACAATATATAGATACACACATTGTAGGCCTACGTTCGCGAATGACAACATATTTTGTATTGTTTCAGTTTAACGACACTGTGTGATAAGAAAGATCATCAGCGTCGCCCTCCTCCTTTATCCGATCTTGAGACTGGCACCGTCAGAGTCCGAATATGGTTTCAGAGTCTGTAGGCAACATTGGCCGTATACGAACCAGTGTGTAACAGGACACGTATACATGCAAACATACCCCCCATATGTGCATATACATATACACACCCACGTACATCAGTAAGGACCCGGCCATGTTCTGAACCCGCTTCTCTAAGACACTCCTTCTCTAAGAACCCTCCTCTAAGACACTCCACATTATGTCTCCCAGGCCGCATAACCGAGTGGTTAATTAATTTGCCCAACGGGCGAACAACTGAAAAACTAAAACGTTTTTGACAAGACTGCCATACACTGCTTAATTTCATATGAACCATGCAAAGGACGGTTATACGTAGATAGCTGGGTAAACAAGGAATAAATCTGCTTACCGTGGTGGTATACTTAATTTCAAACAATATCAATACGTAGGCCTAAATAGATGCATACCTATTACCCAAGGCCGTAGCCAGGATTTTATTTCGGGGGGTGTTTCACCAATTTCCCTTCCCAAAAAAACTACATTTTCCATTTCGGGGGTGTTTTCATGGTTTTATTTCATGGTTTTTACGTCATATGCTCGTTTTCCATTTCGGGGGGTGTTCAAACACCCAAAACACCCCCTAGCTACGGCCTTGCATTGCCTGCGTATACTATAGGCTATAGATCTACAGGGTGGGCCAAAAAATACCCCGTATACGGTTTGTTTGAAATATTTTGATGAAATCTGGCCATACTGTGTAAATATGAATTGTCAGATTGTCTATATATAAGCCTGTGAAATTTCATTTCGAAATTCTTACTTTTGGTCACGATATTGACAAAAACCGTTGTTGTTTTTAGCCCACCCTGTATAGTAGGCCTATATGCATACATGCAAACGCATAGGCTTCATTTGAACCTGCATACAAATACTTTGTATCAACATGGATCCATAAACAGTCATAGGACCTAAACATTTAGGCAAACATAAATTACAAATACGCATATACTTAGCACCATGCCTGCCATTCGCCGCAAGAGAATTATTATATACATAGGCCTAACATATAATATATATATATATATAATGTATATATATATATATATTTCCATCAACGCAAGAAGACAAAATTATACAGTGAGATAAAGAAACACATTAACTTCTCCGTGTTTTGGTTTCCTATGAAAGCGTATTGCTTTCGAATTTGCCAGAACATGTGCAGCGAGGAATAGCTGATATCTTTCGCTTCCTCGAATTACCGATAAACCCCTTATCTCTGCATGACCAGTCAGCGGATCGATACTTGCTCGACGCTTGAGGCGCCACTTCGGTTTCGAACGGCTGTGAAAACCGGAATTAACTTCAGCTTTGACTGTTGCAGTCGCAGGAATAGCATCGACGAAATGTCCCTTCAGATTTCACTTCTATCGTCAGACACATTGCGCTATAAAATCTAAAAACTAGGCCATGTCGAATGATATGAGACACTGGTGTGACATGGTAGGAGCATGCAAGAATAATTGTCTGGTGTGGTGTGTATAAACTCCCCAGTACTTCTTAATAGGGCTGCTATTTCCTCCACCCCCCACCCCCATAAACAACCTGGGTGATTCCCTCTTCTTCCTCCCTGACGGCTCGACATTAGTGCCAGAGCCTTCTCCTTCTGACGTGAGTTTTGGCTCATTCATTTGTGGGGTGCGGTGGTGTATTGGGTAAGTTCGTTGCCTTGCTGCCAGAATGTTGCAGGTTGCGAGTGCACCTCAAGCCGCCTCGTAGGAATTTTGGGCAAGTCCTTCACTCGCAATTGCTCGGCGCTTCGGCGTGAAACTCCGATTCAGTGTCCTCGCTGTAGTCGGGAGCGCTTCTGAGTAGGAATCTTGAAGCAGCGCTATTACAAGTGCACATACATGTACAATTGCACATACATACATTTATGATTTTCTCTGTTTTTCTCTCGGTTCGCGTTACGCCCGCTATGCATAGAGATAGAACGCTCTGCTTCTATAATTTATATGGAGCCCATGGCACAGTAAAGTCTTCTTTTGCATACCGCAACTCCGCATGGATCAACGTCTGGCCCACAGCTATTTTTCTGCACTTTCATACTGGATATAGGGTGGTTCCAATAGACGCTAATTGTCTATAAAAGCACACACAGGCACCCACGCACGCACGCGCACACACACACCCACACACGTACGCACACACGCACGCGCACACACACACACACACGCACACACACACACACACACGAACGTACACAACTACACATGCACGCAACGAACCATGGTCAAACAGTAAACACACCTAACGTAATAATACGCCTAGTTGATATGCGTCTCAGGTTTGATATCCGACTGCAGTCAATGTTTAAAAGTGAATGATTAAAGAGATGCTGACAAACTGCAGCACTCGATCGCGGAGTCACAAAGACAACCATGTTAATCCATCATCATTTGAGCAATTAATCTCTTCTCAAAATGATGAATTCATCGATCTGACTCAATCATTCATTCATTTCAAGAATTTATATAGCGCCTCTTCAAGAAATCCACTCAGAAGCGCTCCCAATCCAACCACGGTGAAACAAAAAAGTTTTAAGGAGCTTGTAGAAGACTGATGAGTCAACCCTTGGTAGAAGGCGCACCTGCAACGGGAGACTATTCAAGACAGATGGACCTACAACTGAGAAAGCACGACGCTGACAGGTTGAGGTTTCAACACATTAGCAGTTTGACTGGCAGCTGTCTTTGTCCTACCCTACATCTACAATATTTACATAGGTTCTTTTCTAGTCACAATCTCGGGCTAGCACGGTCCGTGTACGGGGACCTAAAATAATGCCGTGGCGTCCATTCAAACGGGCGAGCGGTGGTGAAGTATATCACCCGATCAAATTCATTGACAAATGATTCAGTGAAATGAATAGGGTCGAGGCCATATACGGCCGCTATGTGAAATCCGATTACATTTACATTTCTATAGAAACCCATAATCGGCGCCTCCAGCCTGCCACCCCATAGCCACGACCCAATACCAAAAATTTTGACCCCACCTCTTTCTAAATTTCTGTATCCTCCCCTGCAAGTGCCCCATTTTGCCCCTATATGCGCAGGCGCTCATGGTAACGTTTGTGTGTTGGTCGATGAATACCTGCAGTATGCATTTGACATCAGTTAGGCCAGCGCAAAGAACGCTTGTAATTTTCTTATTAGGCCTATATGTTACATGCAGCCTACAACAATATTGTTATTAGTTACCTAAATATGCAGAGCAAAAATACTTAAGCATGAGTCTCATTTACAGGATCAATGGATAAACGCATCGTTTCTATCGCCTCTAAACAATCAAGAAAAAACCCACGCCTCCCCCGGTCCCCAGACTGGTCTTCCTTCTCCCCGGCAGGACTTCCCCTCCCAGCGTTAGGTTTGGCTAATTATTCATGATCTTCCCTGTTTTTCACTATAGACTCAAGTTGCGTTCGCCTTGTATTAGAGACCTCTAGATAAATGACCCCACGTTGGGTGAAAGTCCGTGAAACTGACCGGTCATTAGGATTTATCGGCTTGTTTCCTCCGCGTCTGTCCTGTTTCCAAATGCATATTAATAAATTAGCAAGCTAATGGCGCCTGCGGTATCATTTTCGTGAGCAACGACATCAATCGTATGAAGAGGAAAAACAAAACCGTAATCGTGTTAGCACCCGGGAGTTCTTCTCTGAAAGACAGGGAGACTGAGACGGAGAGAGAGAGAGTGAGAGAGAGATAGAGACACATAGACAGGCAGGTAGAGAGACGTAGTGATAGAGAGACGGATAGACGGAGTGAAAGACAGGCAGAGACACAGAGACAGATATATACAGACAGACATACAAACAGACACAGTGACTGAGAGACAGAGAGATAGAGATAGACAAACAGACAGACAGACAGACAGCCAGACAGAGAGCAAAATTAACAGATAGGTGACGACTGACGAAACAGACAGATACAGAAAGGAAGAGAGAAACGATGAAACCGAGAGACAGTCTCAGACAGAAAGGCAGAGAGACAGAAAGGCAGAGAGACAGTAGGACATAGCTACGAAATGAATATGAGAGAGAGAGAGAGAGAGAGAGAGAGAGAGAGAGAGAGAGAGAGAGAGAGAGAGAGAGAGAGAGAGAGAGAGCAAGAGAGAGAGAGAGAGGAAGACAGACAGACAGACAGACCTACGGTGGATAATGTCTTGCATGGTGAGACGCAAAAGACATCACGGACAGATGCGGGACGAAGACCTCAAAACTTATATCCAGCAACAGGAAAACCTCACCCAACAAGAACAGTTTCAGTTCTTGATCGGCCAGAACCCTCTGACATCTGCTTCACGGTTCATCCATGCAAAGGAAGGTCATGGCTTTGTGGGGCGCGGTAGTGTAGTGGGTATGTTGGTTGCCTTGCAGTCGGAGGGCTGCAGGTTCAAATCCACCTCAAGCTGCCTCGTAGGTACCTTGGGCAAGTTCTTCACTCGCAATATCTCATGCGCTTCTGCGTGAAACTTCGATTCATCGTCCGCGCTGTAGTCCGGAGCGCTTCTGAGTGAGTAGAAATCTTGAAGGGGCGCTAGAACAAGTGCACATGCATATGTGGGGCGCGGTGGTGTAGTGGTGGCGTCGTTGCCTTGAAGCCGGAAGGTTCGAGGTTCGAATCCACCTCGCGGCGTAGGGACCTTGGGCAAGTCCTTCCCTCACAATTGCTCAGCGCTTCGGCGTGAAACTCCGATGCAGTGTCCGCTCTGCATTCGGGAGCGCCTCTGAGTGAGTAGAAATTTCGAAGGTGCGCTAGAACAAGTGCACATACATACATGGCTGAATAGTCTTTCAGTTGGCGGAAGACGGATTGATTTCCCGCAGTGCGTTTGCAGGCGGTTCAATAAAGTACATACTTACTTACTTTTTTGCCTACAAATCAACTAATTTCATGCATCGAAATTCTCCCGCTATGATTGGTACACAGAACACGTCGTGGTCACGATGGTTAAGCGGCTACAAAGATGTAATTTATGACCTTGCGTTACTCGTTGATTAATTTGTCATTATCTCCTTTCACAGTTCTCTCTGGCGTTGTTTTTTATGACCCCGGTGTACGCTATATGACGAGGAACACATGTGACGAAGCGTTCGGTTGGGCTTCTGCGACGCGTCTCTTAATCACTTACCGCAACAATGACTCGGCAATGGCGTTGTTTAGAGTTATGTCGACTCTTCGGATGATGATGACTCCTTGGCTCGATGAGACGCCATTTTGCTGATGAAGTCTTTGTGGGGGTTGTCAAGATCAGGGATGCCACTCATAGCTTTTTCCCCCTAGATCTAGGTTTTTGGGTGCTGTGTAGGTTTCTAGGTTTTTTGTTTGTCCGGATCTAGCTTTTTCTCTCTCAGTGGTTTTCTTACATTTTCTTTTAAAAATACACATAATTTATTTAGGTTAAAAAATAGACAAAAGATGAGAAGAATTGATCCAGATTTGACGAAGGCTTATGAGAACAGAGGACGTTGCCCTCGAAAAAATTTGTTTGGCGTAATACAGTTCTCAAAAGACGAGAAAACGGGCGCAAGATTTAAGATTTTGCACTGAAAGACTAAAAATGGTCGCCAGAAATTTTCAACCCACAAAGTAAAAATTTACTACCGACTAAAAAACTAAGGTCATCAGAAATTTTAAGTCACAAAAATTTCACGTATTTCTCGGACAAAATGTCAGTCTAGCTTTTTCTAGCCTTTTTGGGGTCGGATCTGGGTTTTAAAAAAATCAGAGTGGCACCCCTGGTCACGAGATTGAAATCACTGGCGTCTGAAATTGGTTTGTTTGTTTGGCTTTCTGTTTCTATAGGCCTATGTCTACGTCCGTCTGTCTGTCTGTCTGTCTGTCGGTCTGTCCTTTGCTTTGTCTCCTTCTTTCAATTGGTCCCTGCTTTTCTGCTTCTTTTTAGGTTTTTATCTTTTTATTTGCTAGTTTATTTCTTTATTATTTTCATCTTCCTACTTACTCCCTTTATTTCTTTCTTTGTTACGTTCTACTTGGGTGGCTGGTGGCCTTTCGCGATCTTCACAGCCTTTATAGCCTGCCAATAAATTCCACGTTTACGACCCAATTGCGCTAAAAATGGGACTCTCCGCAATTCTTGACGGCTTCAACGGAATTGTTGTTTGCGTGAATGTACCTATGCATAAAGACATAAACCAAAATATAGGCTATATACAAGGCACATGTTTACTAGAGATACATGTTATCTATACGGCTGGGCGTTATGGATAACGGGATTTGGAATTGGGTGCCAATAGGCCTACATGTGTAATTTATTGCAGTGCATAAATGCGCAGCAATAGTTTTACATACAGACTGTCATATATATATATGTATATATATATATATATATATATTGCAATGGATATGCGTTGTATTAAATTGCACCGAATCTGGACGTGCAGGCATACTTTCTATTCTTCTAAACTTCTCTCTTTGACTTTTCTTCTTCCTTTCCAACAATCTTTCCATGCTTTCCAACAATCTTTCCATGCTTCCAACAATCTTTCCATGCTTCCAACAATCTTTCCATGCTTCCAACAATCTTTCCATGCTTCCGACAAACTTTCCATGCTTCCGACAATCTTTCCATGCTTCCAACAATCTTTCCATACTTTCCAACAATCTTTCCATACTTTCCAACAATCTTTCCATGCTTCCGACAATCTTTCCATGCTTCCGACAATCTTTCCATGCTTCCAACAATCTTTCCATGCTTCCGACAATCTTTCCATGCTTTCAACAATCTTTCCATGCTTCCAACAATCTTTCCATGCTTCCAACAATCTTTCCATGCTTCCGACAATCTTTCCATGCTTCCGACAATCTTTCCATGCTTTTCAACAATCTTTCCATGCTTCCAACAATCTTTTCATGCTTTCCAACAATCTTTCCATGCTTCCGACAATCTTTCCATACTTTCCAACAATCTTTCCATGCTTCCAACAATCTTTCCATGCTTCCGACAATCTTTCCATGCTTCCGACAATCTTTCCATGCTTTCCAACAATCTTTCCATGCTTCCAACAATCTTTCCATGCTTTCCAACAATCTTTCCATGCTTCCGACAATCTTTCCATACTTTCCAACAATCTTTCCATGCTTCCAACAATCTTTCCATGCTTCGGATAAACTTTCCATGCTTCCGACAATCTTTCCATGCTTCCAACAAACTTTTCATGTTTCCAACAATCTTTCCATGCTTCCAACAATCTTTCCACGCTTCCAACAATCTTTCCACTCTTCCAACAATCTTTCCATGCTTTCCAACAATCTTTCCATGCTTCCAACAATCTTTCCATGCTTCCGACAATCTTTCCATGCTTCCGACAATCTTTCCATGCTTCCAACAATCTTTCCATGCTTCCGACAATCTTTCCATGCTTCCGACAATCTTTCCATGCTTCCAACAATCTTTCCATGCTTCCGACAATCTTTCCACGCTTCCAACAATCTTTCCACGCTTCCAACAATCTTTCCATGCTTCCGACAATCTTTCCATGCTTTTATCGATTCGCATTTTGCTTTTTCACTGCCTGCTGTCTCCTTTTATTCTGTTCCTCTCGCTTTCCCCGCCATTGATGCAGCGCTCGTGAATAAACCGGTGCCCTGCGCTTGGCATTCGATTGGCGCTATAAAAATGTGTAGACTACGATTACGTTACTTTCCCTCATGATCACATGGGTGAAAAACAACGATATCCCCCCACACAGCGCAACTCCATTACTGACACATTTTCATTGGATCAACTGTCACGAGCAAGGAGCTAATTACACGAGATATAATATTATATTTATGAACATCATAACATCATAGACATATAATTCTATGGCAAGATGACTCACGGGATTACCCATGATCCAATTATGGCTTCACGATTCGGTTGATACGTATGCCCTGGAAATTCGAGTCCACGTAATGAATACAGTGCGTTGGGGGAGGGGAGGAGCAAGGGAGGTCGTGACAGGTCACGATAACCAACACCCGTCAAGTGCAGTCAGGATAGATTGACTAAGGTGCTGAAAACTAATTTAATAAAAGAATTTCAAGTTTTCAGTACTCTGCCCCTCCTCTGTCCGTGAACTAAGTATTAACGTTGTTGTCTCGCTGCCTTTTTCTACGCTTGTAGGCCTACATTTGGATGTTTGCGTGTTTGCGTGTCTGCCTGTCCGTATATCCGTCTGTATAGCTGTCTGTTTGTCTGTTCGTCTGCCCTTCCGTTTATCCACATGTGTGCCTGTATGTTTACCTTTGTGCACTTCCGCCTTTCTGTCTGTCTGTCTGTCTTTATGGCGATATTTTTGGGTCTTTCGCTGTTTTTCTTTTCTGTCTCTGTATCTGTTCTGGAGGAAGGAGGAGAAGGAAAAGGAGTAGGAGAGAGGAAGAGGAGGAGGAGTAGGAAGTGGAAAGACGACGGAAGCACTGAACGGAACCATAAGAGACGACTTGAGTTGCCTGGAGATGTCGTGGAACAAGGTCGAGAAGCGGGAGCGAGAGAGAGACAGACAGACAGAGAGAGAGAGAGAGAGAGAGAGAGAGAGAGAGAGAGAGAGAGAAAAAGAGAAAGAGAGAGAGAGAGAGAATCGAACAGACAGACAGACAGAAGGAGGGATGGAGGGAGGAAGAAGGAAGGGAGGGAGGAAGGAAAGAAGTGAGGAAGGGAGGCAGAGAAAGACTAACAAAAAAACAAAAAGAGAGCGATAGAGAGAAAGGAGACACACAGAGAGAGAGAGACAGACAAAGGTCCTGTCGTCCGACTAAAACAGATCTAGTGAAGCAATAAAATCTCCATCGAACACGACAGCGTTCAGCTCGGTCAACACTACACTGTCTGTACGTTACCATGGTTACCATGGCAGTGCTAGTTCAAAGCATCGCTAAAGTAAGAGGGCAACACTATTAGATCTATAATATTATTTTTGTGCTACAGCATCTTCGAAGATCAACCAATCAAACAAATGATAGAATCTCTCCCCTGACCATGTTTAAATAGTGCCAGTCCAACGTGAGGATGCAAGAGGAGGGCGACTCTTAAAAAAAAGTTTTTTTTTATTGCGCAGCGTCTTAAAGAGGTGAATGTTCAGGCCTACATCCGCCTTCATTCACTCCCACACCACCCCACCCCACTCCACCCCACCCCACCCCACCCCATCCCTCGATTGTGCAAACATCTGGATAACCTCTGACAGAAAACAATGACTTATTTACGACAAAGAATTATTATTATTATCGGTATTGCATAAACTGATATTTCTAGGTATCGTTTGTGGTCGGCGTCTTATCTCTCTTATCTCTATTTGCCTCACTCAGCATGTGCGCCCGCGCATAGGATCAAGAGGGGGCACTTGCCTTTCCCTGGAAAATTGGCACACATATTTTTAACTGCAATTTTTTCGTTATTAGCAACCTTTTCCTGGAGCTATGATGCAGAAAGGTAAACTGAAAAAAATACATTTAGATATCTCTGTAGAAAACGTCTATGTTCATGAATTCCTGCCTGTCTGCCTGCCTGTCTACCTGTCTGTCAGTCTGACTGCCTGTCTGTCTGTCTGTCTGTCTGTCTGCCATTCTGATTGCCTGTCTGTCTGTCTGCCTGTGTGTCTGCCTGTCGGCCATTTTGCCTACTTGTCTGTCTGCATGCCTGCCTGCCTGTCTGTCTGTTTGCCTGCCTGTCTGTATATCTGCCTAACTGTCTGCCATTCTGCCAGCCTGTCTGTCTGCGTGACTGCCAGTCTGTCTGTCTGTCTGCCTGTGTCTGCCTGTCTGCCAGTCTGCCTGCCTGTCTGTCTGCATGCCTGCCCGTCTACCTGTCTGTCTGTTTGCCTGCCTGTCTGTCTTGTCTGTCTGTCTTGTCTGTCTGTATATCTGTCTGTCTGTATGTATGTATGTATGTCTGTCTGCCTGTCTGCCTGTATATCTGTCTGTCTGTCTGTCTGTCTGCCTGTATATCTGTCTGTCTGTATATCTGCCTATCTGTCGGCCATTCTGCCAGCCTGTCTGTCTGTCTGTCTGTCTGCCTGTGTGTCTGCCTGTCTGCCAGTCTGCCTGCCTGTCTGTCTGCATGACTGCCTGCTGTCCGTCTGTCTGCTATTCTGCTTGCCTGTCTGTCTGCATGCCTGCCAGTCTGTCTGTCTGTCTGCCTGTGTGTCTGCCTGTCTGCCAGTCTGCCTGCCTGTCTGTCTGCATGCCTGCCCGCCTACCTGTCTGTCTGTTTGCCTGCCTGTCTGTCTTGTCTTGTCTGTCTGTCTTGTCTGTCTGTCTGTATATCTGTCTGTCTGTCTGTATGTATGTATGTATGTATGTATGTATGTATGTATGTATGTATGTATGTCTGTCTGCCTGTCTGACTTCATGATTGTTTGAGTGTGTTGCGCGCCGTCTTTTAGTCAGAATTTCTCAGCATCATCGCTTGTTGATTGGTTTTTAGATTGCGGCGTCTAACAAATGCAAACAGATAATCGTTTTGTGTCAAGTCAAACATAAGAGTCTTGTTTTTACACATCTGACTGAGATGATATCAGCGGAATGTGGACTGTTGAGGGGGATCGTAGCCAACCGATTAGGCGGGGGTCTATCAGCGCCTCCCCCCAGCCCCGTCGAATCATTTCTAAGAAGCATTTTTACGGATTATAATTTCGATAGAATGCATGGTATAAAGAATGCATGGTATAACTGAGTTGGAAGAAGAACAATGTTGCCCTCTCTGCCTCTCAGTTTGTCTCCGTCTCTCTTTCTGTCCCTCTGTCTTTCTGTCTCTATCTTATTTATTTTGTCTATACGTGCTATGAGCGGCTGGTTGGTTAGAATATACGATCATATCAGAGCTTTGTGTACTGGTGAATATCTAGACACTTTATATAGCGTCTTGCTTACGTGCCTCGCACCTCACGGAAATCTATGTGCTGTTAATGCTTCTACAATCTACAGGAAAGAAAGCTAATCTGAAAACTATTATATATATGTATATATAATATATATAATATACGTATATAATACATTGAATATATAATATAATTATATGTATAGCCTATATAATATATAGTATATATAATAGGGTGCATCAAACGCCCCAAAGTTATCAAAATGCATTGTCCCTAGGCTTAAAATGTTCCTTTTATCTCCAATATAACCCGGATCCAAAGGCATAAAAATAAAAAAATGTTTAGGTATCCCACCTCCATTTTTTAAAATGTACATAATTATCATTCGACATACATTACTTAATTGAATTTGTCGGATTGTATGGCGTTTTAACAGGATTTGTTTTATGCTGGAAAGAAATATATCATAGTTACTATATGTTTTATGTTTTAAGTGTTCTTTGTTTTCTATGATATATGAAGTTAACTATTCTGAATTGGAACATTTTTCGAACAAGTCTTCTTCAGCAGCTACTCAGAGAAGTCATCACCGCAGAACTCGCACTGGAACTGCTGCATTCATCCCTCATGATATCATACAGCGACCCAAACTTGTTGCCTTAGCTACACGTCTAAAAATGACTCCAACACAACAATCAGCCTACACTGAAGCACTCATATCTGAGGCTGGAGGAGATGTGACAAAAGTCTCTACATCATACGCAACGACTGACAAAGCCAGGCGTCAAGTGGGACAGAATATAGCTTCGGCTTGCAAAGAGCAATGGGTTGCTCCACAGCTTTTAACACTGCATTGGGACTCAAAAAATGCCATTGCTGTCAAATAAGAATATTAAGGAGGAGCACCTTGCAATTGTTGTTGGTAATGCAAAAGAGCTGAAGTTCCTCGGTGTGCCATCTTATGCAATGGGATCACAGAGAAAAACAGGGGACATCATTGCTGATCTGACCATTGATCTCCTGCGCGCATGGCAATGTAGTGACTCCATTGTCAACATGGCATTTGACACCATGGCACCGGATCAAATACAGGACACGTTACTGCTGCTTGTGTTACAATTCAAATGCGGTTAGGTCGAGCTCTTCTCTGGTCAGGATGTCGACATCACGTTGGCGAAGTAATTCTTACACACGTGTTTGAAGATCTTCAAATTGAGACTTCGAAATCACCCGAGGTGGTATTATTCGCAAGGCATCGTAAGAACTTCCAGCTCCTCAAGACACATCGGTCAGCAACAGAAAGACTATCACGCTTTGATGAAAATGTATTCAGTGAGAATGCGAAACGATTCATTAACATTTGCCGAGAACAATTTCGACAGATTTATAGTTCACAGTTGTCATTTCGTAGAGATGACTATAAGGAATTTGCAGATCTCTGCCTCTTGTTTCTTGATGGAGAAGTAGAAGGAGATAAAGTAACATTCAAGCGACCTGGAGCACTCCACAAGGCCAGATGGATGGCCAAATTGATTTATTCAATCAAGATATGGCTTTTTGAGCAACAGATTGCAAAGCTTCCACGCAACACAATAACAAACAGCGTCAGGTCACAAAAGTGAGAGACTTCGTGAATTTTGTGACCCTGGTTTACAGCTCTTGGTGGATGACTTGTAGTTCGGTGACTGATGCGCCATGGAATGACTTGAAGCTATACAAATCATTCTTGCAATATGACTTGTTGAATGCACAGGTCTCCGCGAGTGCTGTTCGTGCCTTCAAACGACATTTGTGGTATTTAACGGCAGAAATGGTGCCACTTGCACTGTTTAGTAATAACGTTCCAGACCCTGAACGACGTGCCCTTGCTAATCGCCTGTTTCAGTTAAGCCAAAAGAACGCTTGCAATTGCCGCAGAACAGATTTGGATCGGGCTTTGAGAAACCTAAATTTCCAGATGTAATCACAGCTATGTGGCGTTTCAGCCACAAGACGATAAACTCCGACCGGCGGCCTTGTCAAACTGAAGCTGGAGACAGGCAGGAGCCACGGTGACGCTCCTAAAGCAGCCCAACCGTGTAGTTAGACCCAATTTAGGTAAGGCATAATTTCCCCTAGCAGAAATGCGCTACGAAAATATGCGCTATTAGAGCGCGACCACTGCGCTATTAAGCGCGACCGTTAGTTAATGCCTGTGGAACACAGCTGGAAGCAGGCGAGAGCGAAGATGAGGCATTTATAGCCAAATCGCTATGGAACGCTCTTAGGTATTTTAGTACCCGTAGAATAATTAATTTTCTGACCGTCCAATAATCTTAATTTTAGGCGTAGGTTACGTAGAAGTCGTTTGGGAAGCGATAGAAAGAAACCCGGTGACGATCCGACAATAAATGGATTTTTGGCGAATTATCCAAGATTTTTCGTATGCTGAAAAATCGTGCTAAAACAGTGATATTCCGGTGGAATAAAGCCTGCCACACGGTGCTTCGCTATATACGTGGAGTAATGGCGATTACTCCATGGGCAATGAATATTAACTCTGTTCGTTTCATTGCTCTCTACGCAATCTTGGCACATTGAATTGACATTGCTACGGTGGTTTGTTGGTGTCCAAACGCTTTCTGGTGAATTTGACGAGAAATATTGTATCCGGAGCGAATCCGCACCCGCGGAGGTTAAACGTTACCTGCGGTGACGATCGAACGGCGGCCGACTGGGCATCGCCCCGCTTCGACGCACCAGGGAGAGTTGGTGGTGGCTCATCCCGTCTTACTTGCAACTGTCTCCTGGCGTACAGCGCCGTGTTTTCTGACTGTTGGAGGAGTTTTACTGACTGTCATATCCAGTGGTATTGGTTTGACGGAAGACGTTGAGTGCTTGTAACGTAAAATAAAGCAGTTTTACCGCCCTGATCGAGGCTCCGGCGTCGTACAGGCTTCGGCACCCTGTCCGCCACGAGCCCGTCAGCATCATACATATCGAATATTGTCACTCGTAAAACTCGTTAGTGCGCTAATCCTCGGTGCAGGAAAGGCAAGTGGTGGTTTCGGACTTTCGTCCCTTGTTGTACATAATACGCCGTTCGCTTTCGGAGCGGCCGGAGGCTCGATAGAAAGTATTGCCTCGTGCAGTAACTGTTTCGTTCCTCCTGCGACAATTCTCTTTTCCATTGTCTGGTTAAACTTCCAGCGTTTGCGGCAGTGAATTGCCCTGTACGTGTGACACAGAACCAAAATCGTCACTCAAGGCGAGCGCGCAACCGTCGGTGAACGGTAAGGCCTCGACCGAGTTAACCACCGCGCCAGGAGAGCGCAAGACTTGGACCTCCGCGGTCATCAGACCTACGACTCCTCGTTGGTGTCCATTGCATGTCAGCAAGACAAGGTTTCTGAATAATTCATATAATATAGCGTATACATTTCGACCCAGCATCTGCTGCTGAGCGACGGGTCCGGTCTCGTAGGACTCAGCCCCCTACGGACCTCGGCCACGCCAGCGAGCGCCTCGCCGCCAGTGCGGTTAAAAATACGGGTTAGGGCGAAACCCGTCAGGCTACAGAGACACTTCAACCCAGGTCTGATTAGAGTACTGGGGACCGTTCTGCCTACGATCGGAAAGCGGTGTTGGTGACTGCATTGAAAGCTTCCACACCGTCCGGCTAGTGCATTTCATTCGGACACCGGCCGCCCCGGACGTGCCGTCATCCAGTGTCGCGGGCGCTGCCCGGACAATCGACGCCTCGTGCGCTCAGTGTATCTTTCGTCATTCCAGCTTGGTTGTGAACTTTGATTCGGATTCAGTGGTACTTTGAAAGCGATAAACCTGGTTCCAACAATACGAGTGAGTGAAATACAGTGTTGCCATATTTTGCCGTACTTCGACTCTTCGGCGAGAGGTCGGTGCTGCGCCTGACGGGGCATCGACGTCGAGTCCTAGTGACCGTGAGTGCCGTACTCGGTGAAAACTTACCTGATCGTCTTGAAACCTGCATCGGATCGTGCAGTGCATACGATTTGCCCGTGAAAGTGCCAAGAAAACTGGTCTAGCTCGTCCCGTTCGAGAGTTAGAGCCGAATAAGTGAATTTGCCTTGAGAGTGGCGAAAGTGCGTTGCTGTTCTGTTCGCGTGCTATCCCAGCGGTCGCCCGGACGAAGTAGTTGCGCACTGAATAACTTTGTATCCTGTGGTCGGATCGTTTTGAACTAAGCGACAATCTGGTTCATCTCGACGAGTAGAAGACTTGCCCTGAGAGAGGTTTGTCTGTATCTGTTACGGTTTCGGCTGTATAGTCTGGTGAGAAGCGCCTCGTGCGTGGAAAGGACTTAGCCGATTTCCTGGTCTTTCGCCTGACACCGCGAAGGCCGACAGCGAACGTTCCGGTCTCCGAGAAACTTTGTCATCTGTCGTCCGATTCGTTCAATCTTGGTGTCCTATTGTTCGTCTCGACGAGGAGAATACTTTACCTGTGAAGAGTTAGTCAGTGACGGTTACGGCTTCAACGGTAGAAGCGCGCAAACTTGTTTTCCCCCGGCCTTCGCCTAGCGAGTACAGGCCAGCAACGCAAGACCGAGCGACCGCGAGAGAGGTCGAAGGTTACCGGAAAACTTTGTAAATTGTTACCTGATCCTTGCAATCTTGGTGTCAGATTGTACGTCTCGTTGAGTGGGACAAGTTCGTCGGAAGAGAGTTAAGCGATATCTGGAAGGGTTTCGACGGTAGGAGCTCGCGAAGAGTTTTCTCCGTTCTTTTCCCGTCGAGTTCGGTTACGCGGCGCCGCGACCAAGCGAGTGACCGCAGCCGACAGGTCTGTGTGGGCAACGCGCAGTGCCCTAGGTCTGCGAGTGTATTGCGATATTCTTTGACTACCGAATATCTTTCCTTTCACCTCTGGTCTTTGAATCGGCTAGTAGCAGAGCCGTTGATACGATCGCTTGGCTATATCAGCCGCCGTTGATCAGCGTTGGTCGAAGCCCAAGGTAGATACCGGCCACGATTGGTCGAGGGAGTGTAACTTTGTGAGTTGTTGTGCGATTTACGAAAAGTTGGTGTCAGATTGAACGTCACGCCGAGTTCTATCTTGTATACGTGTGAGTGTGTTACCTGTTCCTTGGGAAGGGCTTCGGGAAGCGATTCTTTGGCCGTCGCCCGTGTATTTCCCTTGTGTTACGTATCTTTGTGAGTTCTTGTCCGAATTAGTCGATCTTGGTGTCAATCGACTCAGCGCACCAAGACGACCGTGCCTGTAACGTCTGTGAGTGAATATCCTTGGTGGATCAAACGGTGAAGGCTCGACAAGCTTTACTTCGCCGAAACTACGGTTTTCCCCGCCCGGTCGAGGAATTCGTAGTCGCAAAGTTAGGGTTAAACGTAGCTGCCCTAACCGCTCCCTGTAGTTTACGCAGCGTGTCCCGGTTCCATAAGTCATAAGTTAATTTAGTTAAGGAAGTTGTGTTTCCCTTAGCTAATTTTTAAGCCCCCTATACGGGAGCGATGCTGGTCTGTGGACAATAAACGCGAGTCAGAAGCGATACAAAAGTCAGTTACCGTTGGCGCCTGTTGCGGTGAAAGAGTCGACAGTTCCGAGTACAAGTGTGCGCCTTCCCTGTGGGATAGCGCGGGACTGAGTGAGAAACAAGTACGCGAGCGCCTGGCAAGCGCCGTGACCCGGGTTACGAGTAACTTCGCTGTTGCGCGAATTGTGAGATAGTTTCGCTCCCAGCGAACTATACGGGTGGTCTCCCTAAAGGCCTGGTACCAGAAAAACATATAAGAAGAATTTGACTGTCCTGTTGCGGACAAAGGACAATGGTGGTGGCACAATATCGGTTAGGGTTGAATCCCCTAGAGTGGAGTTGGTGTCGCCTTCTATGGCCGACCTCATGGCAGCGCCAGGTATTACCTGTTAGAAGTGACGGCGCGTCGGGAGCTCGTTGTAGCATGGTGCGAAAGAGAACAGATCATGCGGAGGAGAAAGCGAAGTTGGCAGTCGCGAAAAGGAGCTCTAAGCGAGGGACCTCTGCCCGAAGAGTGAACCCTGTTTCGAGGATTGGCCATCCTGGAGCTCGGGATGTTACCCCCAAGGTGACCGCGGGCGGGGCAGCATCAGGATCCGACGCTACAGAGCTATACACCTTGTTCCGAGCCTCTTTGCCGAGACGTTCTTCTCCAGTGGCACAGATGCGAGTAGAGGATATGACCGATGGGTCAGAGTACGAGGCAAGGCACCGTGTTGCCCGCGAGCGGAACGACGAACGTTTCAGCTACAACAACTCTTGTCGATATTGCAGGGACTGACTCGTGGTATATGTTTGAAATACTACAAGTTGACACTCAGTTCCTCAACGAAGAGCTGTCCGACTGGTGGAGCCGCAATGGCTACCAAACTGCTATGAGAAACATTGAAGCACTCAACGTAATCAATGACTGTGCTGAGAGAGGAGTGAAGCTCAGCTCGGATTTTCTGTCAGCATCAAAGACTGAATAGCATTATCAAGATGTGCTTCAAGTTGTGGAACAAGACTGGCAGAAACAATCCAATCCGCGCAAACGCAAGCCAACTTCCGAATGACAATATCCGCTTGACATGTGTCATGTAATAGCATCCCAACATAAATGTTTTTACAATAGTAATAATAAATATGTTCACTTCTAAGAATCTTTGCAATACTTTGCAATACTTCTGAAGATGGCTCTTGGCTAAAACAGCACAAATAATGTTAAGAACTATTGGACCTATCTTTAAAGTCTTGTTGCAGCATAATAATGCATAATCTGTTCAGTGTGTTCGCCATTGTAAAACTTCAGTTGCTGGGTGGGATACCTAGAATATGTCAGAAAATTCTCAAATTTTGGGAAACACACTTTTTTAGTAATAGGAAAAGAAGTGAATTAGGGACCAACACTTTTGAAAGTTTGTTAACAAATATGGGGCGTTTGATGCACCCTAATATATAACATAATCATATGTATAATATATTATAATATATAATGGCTTTCAGATTAGCTCGCTCTCCTGTAGAAGCATTAACAGCACATAGACTAGTATAATATTATTATAGGCTATATCTCATTATATTATGACTAGATATGTAGCGACGCGCGCTTTCGTGCAAGACCTGTTTTGTTAAAGCGCGCTATAAATACCTAATTGTATTGTATATATGAAATTATAGGCCTATTTATAATATGTATTGTATGTACATTATATGCGTGCGTGTGTGCGTTTGTGTGTTTGTATAAGTGAGCGCACATGTGTCAGTATTGCACGATGGATCGATGGATGTTGTGTATATTCTTCCACAGATGATTGATTGATGGATGGATGGATGGATGGATGGACGGATGGACGGATGAACGGATGGAGGGATGAATGAATGAATGGGTGGATAGGTGGGTGGATAGATGGGTAGATAGGGCTGGCTGATTGGCTGGATGGTTGGATAGATGGTTCTATTGATGATGGATGGATGGATGAATGGATGGATAGGTGGATAGATGGGTAGATAGGGCTGGCTGTTTGGCTGGATGGTTGGATAGATGGTTGTATTGATGGATGGATAGATAGATGGATGGATGGATGGATTTGTTGGATGGATAGATGTATGGATGAATGGATCGATGGATAGATGGTTATTTTAATGAATACAATCACAACATAAATTGCATCGGTCACTACATTAACTGTATTATACCAAAAAGATTACATGTATGTACGAAGATAATATAAACATGGTTCCCTTAGACATAGGGGCGCCGCACATACGACCCCTTCGCCATCAAATCTAATTTGGATGCTTCAGAGAAACAATCGATCTCCCATCGATCTGTGAAATTCAACGCTCTGGAATTTGTCAAGTACAGCGTCTAACGAGGTCCCTCTGCGACTTGGCGCCAGTCGCCTAGCAACCCCCATTTTTCTCCTCTTCCTCATCAGTAGCCAGAGGGCCACCAGATGCCCCTCTTGCAGTCGAGACGGGGTGGGGTGGGGGGTATTAAGGTCTCTTCGTGTGTGTACTGTAATCCAACGTCCGATTTTCATGACACTGTTTCGTGTCAGACCCCGAATATCCGAGTCGTATATATTATGGACTGGACTCGATTGCGACGACTTAACCCCGCGGCTTGGGAGGGTACTGGTCCTGGGTGTGGCTCAGATGAGGCCACGGTCGAATGGGAAGTGTCTGTATGTTGCAGACACTTCGTATACCTGGACATTCAGACAATACGATACGACACAGCATACTGTATTTTTGGTTTGGTATTGCATCAGTTGATGAAGCTGAGAAGTTGTGTGTGAAGGAAGGACTTGCTCAAGGCTCTTTGACTTCCTGCCTCGGAGAAAACTTTTTCAAAACATTTGCTCATCATTATTATGTAGTATATTATAGCATCTCTCTCATCTTTTCCCGCAGCATTGATTGAAAGTCTGCAGGAACCTGATGAAGAGGGGCCACGTCCCTGTATGTATGTATGCATGTATGTATGTATGTATGTATGTATGTATGTATGTATGTATGTATGTATGTATGTATGTATGTATGTATGTATGTATGTATGTATGTATGTATGTATGTATGTATGTATGTATGTATGTATGTATGTATGTATGTATGTATGTATGTATGTATGTATGTATGTATGTATGTATGTATGTATGTATGTATGTATGTATGTATGTATGTATGTATGTATGTATGTATGTATGTATGTATGTATGTATGTATGTATGTATGTATGTATGTATGTATGTATGTATGTATGTATGTATGTATGTATGTATGTATGTATGTATGTATGTATGTATGTATGTATGTACGTATGTATGTATGTAGGAATGTATGTATGTATGTCTATGCATACATGATTGACTTGGTTTAAGTGGTTCAAGGTGGAGACATTAAAATTATTAGGTCAACGTGATGCAGGAAACTTCTGATGATGACAATGGGTGGTTGTGATTGCAATGAGGGTGCGAAAAGAGAAACGGAGGAAGTGGAGGTCGTGGGTGTGTGGTCTGGACAATTGAAACCAACGATCCGACATCTTAACTCGGTCACAAATTACAACGACGTCAGCTGACCGGAAGTAGCCAGGATTAGAGATTCGATTACTTGCCGCCATTTTCTGACAGCCGATTCTTGTTTTGACAGCTGACCGCGCGACGGTTAAAGCACACCGGGTGGGGTGCGAACTTAGTTGTTGGGTGAATAATAGTTATCGTAGTGGACAGGGTGGATTTTTATATGGAAAAGAATTCTGAATTGAAATAATTAATAATACTTTCAAATGCTTTGTACGTTCATTTAAATGATTTTCAGGCGAAAATTAAGACTTCGAATCCATGGCTACCTATAGTGATAGGAAAAAGGCAGATAATTTCTATTTTTCTCCCACCCACCTTCCTATCCTTCTTTTCCTTTTTTTCTTTCTTTTCTTTCTTTTCTTTCTTTTCTTTCTTTTCTTACTTTTTATTTTCCCCTTCCTTTCCTTCTTTTCGTTCTGTTACTGTTTTTCATGTTCTTCTTTTTATTCTTCTAGGCTACTCCTTGGCTTTCAACCATCGCAGCTATACAATTACTGCTGCTGCAGTCGCTTATACGCTGCTTTGTGCGTGATGTGTCAGTTTTCACACCAACATCAGCTTATTACGAAGGTTAAAATCTCGTGTTATCAATATCAAGGTCCATATAATTATACGGTGCCTTTAAATGATGTGGCCCATTCAATGGGACAGGCCCCGGACAGCGGTGGTGAAGGATCTCACCACAGAATTTCATTGAAAAACGAGCAGAGAACGGAACATACGGTAGCTTTAGAAAAAACCTCACATTTACATCTGATTGCCGTTTATATACTCCCCTCCAAAAACCGTTCGCAGACCCAAACTTCTTACAGCGCCCGGTGCGATTGTTGCTAAGCTAAATTCTCGGCATCTGTCGAGCCTCAAGAGCCGTGCGCCAGCGCCGTTGTCGGTGGCGCATGACACCAATGACTTAAAGACGGGGCTTTGCATGGAGTCGATTTCGATGGATCTGCAGGTCTTGTGCAGAGGGAGAGAGAGGGAGAGAGGAGACAGACGAATGCCTAGATTTCTTCTGGGTCTTCCACGTCTCCTCCGTGGGTTCTATGCTGGAAAAGGATTTGGGGATCGATGAAGGGATTAGTTGCAATCGATTGAATTGAAAGAATGACGCAGATGTCTGTTTATTTTGGGTATTTGTTCCCCCTATTCAATGTCTTTTTCTCTATCTGTCTGTCTGTCTGTCTGTCTATTTATATATCTGTCTGTCTATTTACATATCTACCTGTCTGTCTTGTTTGTCCGCCTGTCAGTCTGTCTGTCTGTCCGTCCGTCCGTCCGTCCGTCCGCCCGTCCGTCCGTCCGTCCGTCCGTCCGTCCGTCCGTCTGTCTGTCTGTCTGTCTGTCTGTCTATCTATCTATCTATCTATCTATCTGTCTATCTGTCTGTTTGTGTCTGTCTGTCTGTCTGTCTGTCTGTCTGTCTGTCTGTCTTTCAATCATTTTACCATTAGCCATACATGAATAGAATGTCTGAGATGTGACTGGGAGGAGCAGAACAAAGGCTGAGGTGATTGAAGTATGGATGGATTGGTGAATGGAGAGTTGAACGAGATCCAAGCATGCAGCAAAATAAGACTGGACGATTGATGGATGACCCAATGAAGCAGACGCAGAAGAGGAGGGGCAGGAGGATGAGCAGGAGCAGGAGGAGGAGGATGAGCAAAGAAAAAAGAAGATGAAGAGAAAGACGAGGATGAAAAAAGAAGATGTGTTGGATGACAAAGGAAGCTATAGGGAGGAGAAAGAAGAAGAAAATAAGAAGAAGAAGAAGCAGAAGAAGAAGCAGAAGAAGAAGAAGAAGAAGAAGAAGAAGAAGAAGAAGAAGAAG
>OX457052.1:31235215-31274782 GCA_949752735.1 Lumbricus terrestris
TAATACATACACCACAGACCTGTAATTGAGAACGTAAGAATGAAATTGACGCTCGATCGGGATCCGCGGTGAGCGACAGAAATGCGTCTGGTAAATTTGTTCGGAAGATTAAGAATCGTGTAAGCAAATAGAGACAGGACGTTCACATTTGCATAATAATTGTGAATATGAATGCATTCGATGCTCTTCAAGATATAAACTAGATTAACAGAGGTTAATCCACGATATCCACTACATAACAGATGTACTAACTGTTTTGACCATAAGCTTTAAGCAACCATATCCTACTGTTAATTTTGCTAATGTAAACATACAGCGCTCTGTCTGTTGTTTATTGAATTAAACGAATATACACAATAAACGTTGTTAATTTGTTAATGTCATTGACATCTAAAAGTCCATCAATTCTAGTAAGAAATGTTCGAATAACCAGAACAATGAGAACAACCATTTTATCTCAACAGTCATTCTTTCGATGTTGATTTGAATCATACCTTGGTCTTGAATCTCTTGATACTAGATATCTATCTAAGAAACAAGTCATATATACTTCGGAGTCTCGGAGGTATAGCCAACAATTAATTAAACGAATGGTTGAATCACAAAAGTCTTTTATTCTATAGGATAAAACAGCATAGAGAATTGTCTATGGTCACACATAGGCTAATGTCGTACGAGAAACGGAAAATTGCATCGGGACCCAGACTCGTCCCAGAGGCGTTGTGGTCGCATGCGAAGTTCTGTAATTTGTTTGCACTGCGCTAGAAATAAAAAAGGACGACTGGGTGAACGAGAATCATTGGGAGACAATAAAATGTAAAGACCACAATTCAATAGCACCACTACAGCATTCAACCATCGTCTGAAACTCTAAATGCATATCAGCAATAATAATAATAATAATAATAATAATATCCTTTCTTTAATTGAGCGCCTGCAAGACGCACTGCGCTTTACATTTACAAGTTATGCAGTAATCTTAATTAAACTTAACTACTAACTGAACAGACAGCTTTGTAATTACACGGCGCTAATAGCAGCCTACAAAGCAAATCCGCCCAACGGGGGCTCAAACAGTTACTCACTACCTCTCGCACTTTTGGCCAGCGTGTTAACCATTACTCTACAAAGCAAATCCGCCCAACGGGGGCTCGAACTCACTACCTCTCGCACTCTTGGCCAGCGTGTTAACCATTACTCTACCGGGCCCCCCAAATAATACATAAACATAAACAGGCAAAGTTCTGTAATTTGTTTGCACTGCGCTAGAAATAAAAAAGGACGGTTGGGGGAACGAGAAGCATTGCGAGACAATAATGTAAAGGACCGCACTTCAATTCAATAACATCAATACAGCATTCAGCTATCGTCTAAAACTCTAAATACAATCAGCGCTAATACATAACATAAACCGACAGATAGAGGTCGCTGATCATGTAAGTTGATATGACGTAATACTAATGACGTCAAGAACTGCGTAATAAAACGATGACATCACAAAACGGTTGCACGATGCAGACTGGAGACAACTAAAGGAAAGCACATAAATAAGTATATATTAAGTAATTATATTCTTTAATGCAACCAGTTGCAAAACAGCACTCTGGTGAACAAGTATCACATATAAAAAACTTCACATAGGCCTACGACATCAAAAAAGACTATCGACAAAACAAAGTAACTAGTATGTAAAAAGCATTCTAGTTACAAATGTTTTCCTCATCTGAGGAAAAAAATAATGAATAAATAAGGAATCCTTGGATAGGAATGTATTAGGCCTATTATTAGACACACATTGATATGCCATGGAAACACAGCTGAGAGCAACGGACCGCGCAGACTTAATGTCCTAGCGAGCGATGCGTTACGTCCAAAGGGGCTGCACACAATTAAGGCTCTTGTAGTTTTCTTTTTTGCAAACCCATACAGTGTTTTGCCTGATGTTAATTCAATAAACAACAGTATGATCACAGTATAAATAACAAACAGTAGACCTACGTCGACTCGCATTGCAGACTGCGACTAGTTTTTCTGGTCACGTGATGGTGACTATGCAAAAAACTCGATATTGAGCATGAGCGTTCAACAGAAGCTGGTCTGTGATTGAGACTCAGGACCAAGACCTTTCATCTCAAGATCGATGTTTTAACCTCAAGATCAAGACCAAGACTTTCAAACCTCAAGGCCAAGACTCTGAACCTCAAGACCAAGACCTTTGATCTCAAGACCAAGACCTGTTTCAACTTCAAGATCAAGACTTAGACTTCAAGCCTCAAGACCAAGACTCTGAGCCTCAAGACCATAGATGTAAAAAACGATGGAAACGAAATAAAAAACGGAAAAAAACGTCGTTTTTTTCGAAAAAATAAAAAACGACAAAAAAACGATGAAAAAAACGGAAACGGTAAATAATTTGACTTTGCTACATCTAAAACCGCATTTTAAGCTTGAAAACATTCATTAGGAACCTACTACACGCAGGCTATCTCTTAAATGATGATGTTAAACGATGAAATAATGACTTTAGTTAGATGAATTCTTGAGAGTTGGCGGAAAACATAAGGAATATCAGAAAAAAGGGAAAATTAAGGAAAATAATAACCGAAAGTAAATGAATAAATAAAGTTAAAGAAAGAATAAAAAACGATAAAAAACGATGGGATAAATAAAAAACGAAAAAAACGACGTTTTTTGGGAGAGAATAAAAAACGGAAAAAAACGTTTTTTACATCTATGCTCAAGACCAATACTAATGCTTTAACGTTAGGACCAAAACGAAGATTTCAAGCTTCAAGACCAAGACCTTGAACGTCAAGCCCAAGACCTTTGATCTCAAGACCAATACCGATTCTTTAACATCAGGATCAAAACAAAGATTTCAATCCTCACAAGATCTTGCGAAATCACAATCACTTTCACAAAGAAGCGGCAGAGTCTCTTCCTTTTGATTTCCATGCTAAATATTTATAATGTCAAATGTTGCAATCCGCAATTTAACGAAACCTGACTCTTTTATTTTATGAAAGAAAACAACCCCAAACGCCGACTTAAGCTATTCATTATGATATGAGAACTCTTAAAAAGCGGACATCGGCTGCTATCACTTTCATTACATTGGTCACTAAATGCCAACGTCGTGAGAACCAATTCAATCAAACATCGCAATCAAACTCAAAATTAGTGGTGTAGGTGGGATCAGGTTCATCTTCAAAGAAAACCACAAAGGTCAAAAATGAGTTTGGATTAAAAGTATCTGGACCACGGAGATAGAAGGAAGAAACACCAAAGAAGATCTCATAATTTTTGAAATTTATTAATGTTGTGTGCCATCTTAACCACCAAAAATTCTTTAATCTAGACTAAGGCACACTATGTTGTGTTTTGCAGTGCTATAAGATAGGCTATGGTCTATGACAGAGCAAAAGAGGCCACGGTAGGCCTACTGTGGCCTACAGTCGTTCGCGCAGTAGGGCCTACTCAAAAAAGTTTAATGTCGCATGAATGCATTAATTGGAGGTGAGAAAATTGTCGGTTTATTTTAGCGAAACTGACGTCATTAGTAGATTTTTACTTGTTTGTATTTTTTTATTGTTAGCTGCATTAGGCCTATCTATAGGCCTACTCAAGCTATTAACTAGCCTACAAACGTAGCCACAGTAGGCCACAGTAGGCCTACCGTGGCCTCTTTTGCTCTGTCATAGACCATAGCCAATAACTAGCCTACAGGTCAGTTCAGAAAATATTCGATCATTTTATTTGCAAACATTGGTTCTGCGATAGTCTATAATCCTGATTTTGACAGATCGCATCACATGTCACATGTGAGACTCATGCAGCCACGCTATTTCCTATTTTATAATTAGGCCTACATTTTGATATTATCTCCCGTATAATTATACTCCTTTCACACGCTGACCTTCAGTCCGGTGTAGGTGGGATCAAATTCATGAATCCCCAAAGAAAACCAAGAAGGTCAAAAATGAATTTGGATTAAAAGTATCTGGACCACGGAGACAGATGGAAAAGGTGTGGACTGGCAACATTGGAAAGAAGAAACGCCAAATTAGGAGATCTCATTGTTAATGAAATTTATTAATATCGTGTGTCCAATAAAAATTCTTTAATCTAGACTAAGGTACACCATGTTGTGTTCTGTAGGTCGAAGGTGAGTAGGCCTACACTATGCCGTTTTTTTTACCCGAGGTGAGTAGGCCCTACAGTGGCGTAGCCAGGAATTTTTCATGGGGGGTTTTATGGCCGGAAACCCTGTTTTTTGCTATTTTTTCTTACTTAAATGGAAAAATAACCTTAAAAAACCTTTTTTTCGGAGCCAATGGGGGGGGGTTTTGACCCCCGAAACCCCCCCTTGCCTACGCCACTGAGGCCCTACACTCTGTATACCCGCGTATACCCTCGTGTACAGACCTGCATGAGACTCTATCTTGCAGGAACGCGATTTCGAATTTATAATTACATGTTTTTGTTGTTATAGCCCGTAAAGATTCATTTCACACGCTGACCTTCAGTCCGCGGTGCACTGCCGGTGACACGAAACGGAGTATCCTCCCTGAAAGCTATCCGGGGGGATGAATTAATCTATCCCCCGGATGGAATTAACCGGTCTATACTATCCGGGGGGATAAACCATTCTATCCCATTTTTTGAAAAATGCGCATAATAAAAAAAATTATGTTGTAATCAAAATTTAAAGTGAGTCTAATTGTTTTAAGCGTCTTAAGCAATGCTCAGATAAAGGCAACTCGAATTTATTTAGTGATTCTGAGTGTTCTTATGTGTTTTAAATGTTTTAAGTGCTCTAAAAAAGGACTAAACAAATTATCTAGTAGGAATAAACATACATGTTAATGCCATTGTTTAAAACAAAACAGATGAAAATGAATTAGCCCCAAAAAATACACGCGAAAGCGATTTTTTCGACTTTCTTTAATTTGGGGGGATACAATTAATACGGGGGATACTCTATTTCGTGACACCGGACTTCCTAAATAATAGACGAAGACGGTAATAAGTCCTTTTAAAATGAATTACCTCGGTAGGGTGCTCTTCGACAGCATGATTAGACTACAAAGAGCCGTCTTCCGCGGGTTATCTTTTGTTAGCGACGCCGTAGGTTGGCACGGGGTCAATATGAACCAATCGGAGGCCACGACCCGCAGTTCACTGAGATCACGTTTGGATAGAAGTCGCGTCAGGTCTCAAGGTTTCCATGCTGTGAACTTCTGATGAGATTCCGGTGCGACTAAGCAAACGGAGTCGCAGCAAAACATGCAGACTTACTGTAGTGGTACATCGAAGGAATGAGACATACAGAAGGACATAATAAAAATCATTATATAGTGGGGCGCGGTGGTGCAATGGGGTAGTTCGTTGAACATAATATTATATAGCATTATATAATATTAAAAACTTACAACTTTGTCTTCCTCTTCTTCCTCCACCTCCTCCTCCTCCATCTCCTCTTTCTTCTTTTTCTTCTTCTCCTCGTCCTTCTCCTCCTCCTCTTCTTTCTTCTTCTTCCTACGCTTCCCCTTCCCCATTCCCTTCCCATTTCCCCTTCCCATTTCCCTTTCCCATCCCATTCCCTTCCCTTCCTCTTCCTTTTTTACTCTTCCTCTTCCTCCTCCTCCTCCTCCTCCACTTCCTCTTCCTTCTCCTCCTCTTCCTCCTCCTCTTCCTCTTCCTTTTCGTCCTTCTTCTTCCTCTTCTTTTCCTCTTCCTCTTCCTCTTCCTTTTCGCCCTTCTTCTTCTTTTTCCTCTTCCTCTTCCTCTTCCTTTTCGTCCTTCTTCTTCCTCTTCCTCTTCGTCCTTCTTCTTCTTTTTCCTCTTCCTCTTCCTCTTCCTTTTCGTCCTTCTTCTTCCTCTTCCTCTTCGTCCTTCTTCTTCTTCTTCTTCTTCTTCCTCTTCTTCTTCTTCTTCTTCTTCTTCTTCTTCTTCTTCTTCTTCTTCTCCTCCTCCTCCGCCTCCTCCTCTTCTTTTTAAATCCTTTTCCTGCCCCCTCTTCTTCCTGCGTATGGCAAAGTGGCGAGCGTAATGAACAGCTACGAAAGGCAAATAATTAATCGTCAAAAAATCAGACCAATCAAACCAACCGTGTCCGCAGGCAACAAATCTTCAGCAGCAAAAGCTCCTTTATCCCAAACGCAGCATACGACGGAGGTCAGTAGGGGCAACAGAAATTCATTTGTTAATTGTAAAAATCGCATTATTCAGCCATGTGTTGATGGTGAGATAAATGAGAAATATACATCATCTAAAGTCTAAACCCTAGACAATGACGAATATGACATTCTTGAACGTCAGCTATAAGCCTAGATCCAGAAGCAAAGTTAATACGCTGCGTTGGTGAGAAGATAGAAATTAGCGAAAGGCTAACAAACGAGCAGGCGGACAGCATCTAAGCAAAGGAGTGAACTGTGAAGCAATATATGCAAATGTAATGCATTTTAACATATCTATATAAATAAAAATGTAAAACGTTACCGTTCGACATGAAGGATCTCGGAAAGTTCTTGACCGATTGTTTTGAAAATTTTCGCAAAACGTTCCATTCGAACATGAGCGGGTTTGTATGATGCCTTTTGGAAAAGCGCAATCTTTACGACCAAAAAAACACAGCTTTTAATTCCATTCGATATACGTCGATGTAGTCCAGCCATTTCCATTTGAACTTTCACGCAACCGTCCGCCCATTCTTCGGGCGCGTTTCAAACCCATTCTTCGGGCGCGTTTCAAAACGTATATCCGGCCGTTTTTCTATAGCGCAAATTTATATGTAACTGTCGGTTTTTACAAAATCGTCCATTTGCGGCCGTTTTCCGCGCATCTTTGTACAGTTTTCACGGATCCGTCCGTCCATTTTTCGGGCGCGTTTTAAAACGTATATTAAAACGTTTTCCGCGCGTCTTTCTATAGCGCATATTTCTAGGTATGGAGGAAGAGGAGGAACGGATGAGAGGGAGGGAAGGAAACGGGAGAGGGATGGAGGGAGGGACGGAGGGTGGTATGGGAGGAGAGGGGAGGAAGGGGGAGGAAGGCGAGGGGAGGAAGGGGAGGGGACGAAGGGGAGGGGAAAGGGATGGGAAGGGGAGGGGAGGGGAAAGGGAAGGGGACGTAGGAATGGAGGGTTGGACAGTCTTTTCAGCCACAGCAATGTGTGGCCGGGTACAGCTAGTAATCTATAAATAAAAGAGAAGATTCTGTGTGTCTGTTCACTGGTGGCGTACCGGTCGAGGTCGGAGTGTTGTGTGGTGGGTAGGGTGGGATGGGGTGGGGACGAGGGATGGTGGTGGTTTTTTTCCTTCTAATACACAAATTTCACGGGTGGCGTACCTGTGGAGGTCGGAGTGTAGTGTGGTGTGGTGGGGTCGGGGGTGACGGGTGGGTGGGGTGGGGTTGAGTGGGGAGTGGGGTGGTGGGATGGGGCGGAGTGGGGGGGTGGGGTGGGGTGAGTGGGGGTGTGGGGGAGTGAGGTGGGGAGGGGTGAGTTGGTGGGTGGGGTGGGATGGGGAGGGAGTGGGTGGTGGGGTGGGGTGGGGAGGGAGAGAGAGAGGTGGGGTGGGTGTGGGGTGAGTGAGGTGGGGCTGGGGTTAGGGGAGAAGGTGAGGAGGGGGTGGAGTATGGGGATTGGGGATTGGGGGAATTTTTCCGGAAAATCCAAATTTCACGGGTGGCGTACCGGTGGTGGTCGGAGTGTGGTGGGGGTGTGGTGGGGGTGTTGTGGGTGTGATGCGGTGGAGTGTGGTGTGATTGTGGCCGGAGCGGGTCGTATCCTAAATTTCCCGGCAGGGCCGGATTAACCAGTATGCCATGTCTGCCATGGCGGCGGCCGCCGGCGGGCCCCCGCCGTCAGAGGACCTCCGCGTCTGCAAAAAAACATTTTTATTGTGCATTTTCCCATTTATGTAAGGACAGTGTGTAAAGTTGCGTCCATTGGTCATTGTTTTCTTCTTTGGGTGAACAACAATTTTATTTATGTTGGCCTCTATCTGTGTGCCAGCTCTGATTCATGAACTGAAATATTTGCACGATTTAAAAAAGGTCGTCAGAAATTTTGGCGGATGAAAATGGAAAATTGCCTCCGAAAGGCTTCAGCCCCAAAACTGAAATCCTGGCGCCGCCACTTCTTCACAGTGATAGTAATGCCTTGAATATTACTTCTGGCGCTTCTATTGTGGAGTGCCACAATAGAGAAATAGCAATGCTCTAAATATATTACTTTTCCGCATCTATTGTGGAATCCACACAACACAGAAATGGCAATGCAATAAATATATTATTTTAAGCTCTTCTAGGCACGAATGGACAGGTGGGTCTGTGGAGTGTGGTGACGGAAGGTAATGGTAAATAAGGGGCCCTTGAAAATATGGCGGCGGGCCACCCGATGGGTTAATCCGGGTCTGTTTCCCGGGCAACGCCGGGTACCCCAGCTAGTTATATATATATATATATATATATATATATATATATATTCCGGTATATAATATCATCGCCACTCGCAGCAGTGTCCATTCAGTAGCGTTTTCATTGAGAGTAGCCTACCACGAGAGAAGAAAATAGGTTTTGAGGCAAGACCTTGGGTGAGAGAGATGTAGGAGCCGAGCAACAGAAAGAATAAACACACAGAGAGGACCGCCATTCTACAGAACAGGTCCAATGGTGGCAAATGATAAAATTTTGGCCAAAGTCGCCCTTGATTGCGAGACAAAGAAATCATTCTGCTTCGAAGAGCAGAAAGGTAAACTGAAGAATGTATGTTGTATGTTCGTGTATCTAAGCATAGGTCCATATGTATGCGTATATGCAATGCGATGATCAGTCATGTTACTATAATAGGCCTACCATCCAGCTAGGCCTACTGTAACATTGGACTAGGCCTATTTAGATTACGATAAGTTAGCGTGCAGACCTAGAGCTTAATAGTTTTTGGAAAACTTATTTTCAAGATTCTAATTTGTCGACGTTGCGCTACTTTGGTGCTAATTTGTGAATTCTCCTGTTAAGATTCGCTTTGCGGGTCTTAGTATGTTTTATTTCATGTTATTACCTAATATAACTAAAAACCATAAAACTGCATGGCTTGTCGCCAATTACTTCTAGCTTTTTAAAAAATTTCGCGCCGACTATATGCCTAATTAACATAATCCCGCTTAAAGTAACGCTGGCCAACAAGGCTTGAAAACCGGAAGTCAATCTTTCTTTGTCAACCGTCGCTGATCTGAAAAGGTGGTAAAATGTAAAATTGTCGATAATAATCGTGGAAATCGCAACATGTAATTTACCATCGACGACCGAAAATGAAATATTTGAAAGCTATACGAACGAGGTATGCACCTAACAATATTTTCGTTTTGTCCGACATGTGATTGGCAACTTTTTTAACGGAAATAATACAATGCCGTACTAAGCAGACAGTGCACGTTGTAATATGAATCTATTCATTACTTCACAAGTTTCGCGCGCCCCTCGCATGCGTTGCATTGGTTAAAAAGATAGTTTACTGACGCATGTTTATAAATAACCTGCTATAAAACTGTTAATTTGTTTAAAAATAACGGTTGGGATTAATATTCTCAACATATAATTACGGCTGAAATTTTAAATGCGAGTCCAGTAGACCGTTGAGTCTATAAGCTGTGTAACTCCAATACATGTCTACAAAGACTTTTACCGTCTCGGTCAGACTTGTAACTCGACAATTTAAATAAACGTTCCCATATAAATATATTAACCCAATCCCGCACTCCGAGCAATTTTCTGTCCAGGGTAACGGCCTATGTTGTCATAGACCCTGGTCAAATCGGATCCATCCGCCTGAATTGTTTTTGGAAAATCAAGTAAATTTATGGTACCTAAGTTAGAAAATCAGTACTGCAACAACGGCTTCAACAAAGTATATTTTCTAAATCAGAAAATTTCTGGCTATAAAATTCACATTTCATTTTGAAAAACGGTTCATTTATATAGCGCCTTTTCAAGGCTCACGTGCAAGACAGTCACTAAAAGACAATACATTGCATTTGAGGGACAACAGTTCGGATGCAGTTACAGGAAATTATAATAAAGTATATATTTTCTAAATCAGACAATTTGTGGCTATAAAATTCACTTTTCATTTTGAACAATGGTTCATTTATATAGCGCCTTTTCAAGACTCATGTGCAAGACAGTCACTAAAAGACACGAGACACTGCATTTGAGGGACAACAGTTCAGCTACAGTTACAGTCAATTATAATAAAGTATATATTTTCTAAATCAGACAATTTGTTGCTATAAAATTTCACTTTGGACAACGGTTCATTTATATTGTTTGGCTACAGCTGCAAGTAAGCCATTGGTGCTAACTTTCCCGAAATCCATGGCACAATGAAATAAAATATGTTGGCCTAAATCAGAAAGCTTCTGGATATAAAATCTCATTTCTTTACAACCATTGATTTATATAGTGGCCATAGACTTTTGCAGGCAAAGTTAGTTTATATATTGGTCCTGGTGTACCAAAGGGCAAAACAGTTGCCAATGCACAGGCGGACAATGCATTTTTCACAGTACGTAAACGTCTTGGTAGCCCTGATTTTTCCAGTTTGTGCATTTTTCTGTTTGGCACACACTTTTCACCTTTGCCTCATTTGTGACTTAGATGGAAAATGTTTGCCATGTAGTCTAGTTAAGGGAGAAGGGCGTCTGCCAGGGCCATGGACTACTGCATTGTTTGGTGGATTTGCACGCAGTGCAATCGGGTCTGCTGTAAGACTGTAGGCAAGTTGCAGCCTGTACAGCTTCTGTGGCATCTTGCAGGTTTTACCATGAACAAGATTGTTCAACACATAGCTGTTCAGCACTGCAATCTCAGTCAGTCTCCAGAAAACCCTCATCCACCACTTCATACCCTTTCACCCGATGCAGTAGTACACTTGCAGTTGATCGTGCAAATCAACACCACCCATGTGAGCATTGTAGTCACATACAAGTCGTGGTTTTCTTTTACCCTCACCATCCTGTGACTTTGATGGTACAACATCAATCTCACAGCCATGCAAACTTGAGAGGCAGAACACATCTCGTTTGTCCTTCCAGAGGACTGCAGTAATGCCATCACAGTGTTGGAACTCCGAAGTTCCTCTCTCAAGTTTTAAGCCCACCAGCTCTTTTGGGAAGTCCTTCCTGTTGCACCTAACAGTACCAGTAAGATACGTGCAATCCTTCAGGAGATCTTGGGCCAGTCTTGGTGAGGTATAAAAGTTGTCAGTGCACAACTTGTAGCCTTTATGCAGACATGGCTGCATCAAGTCATACACAACACGGTAGGACAGACCAACCTCGGCAGTACCCTTCTCCTTACCAGTATAAATCTGAAAATTACACAAATATCCATTCTGTCTAACAGCTAAACCTCTGTTTTTTTGGGCATATACTGGATGAAACTGACCCTGCATTGAGTGCCTATCATTTGCTCGTCCACTGCAATGTGCTCGCTAGGAATGTTGTGGGCCAAACAACTCTCGAGCACTGCAGTCAGGACAGGGCGCACTTTGTGCAGCTTATCATATGCAGGATCAGTCCAGGCTTTAGCTGACATGTTATCTGAACAATGGAGGTATCTAGTTATTTGCGTGAACCGATCACGTGGCATAACTGTTTTGTACCATGGAATTTCAAGTGCCAGTTCAGTTGACCAATAATCATGGATTTCGGGCAAGTCAGCAATGCATAGCAATTTGGGTTAGAAATTTATTGCTTTGTGCAACAGTTGTGGACATGTGTCATGTTTTGGAAACCACTGCTTATTAGTTATACTTAAATTTCTAAATTTGAGGTTTTAATTTTGGTAATTCAGTATTCGGCTGTGTAAATCTAGTTCAATTTACGTGGCCTTAATTTTTGTGTCTAGCTTTGCAGTGCCACATGTTACTGTGCACAACTTAACCTAGTTGACCTTTGCACTTATGTCTGAATTTGCATTCCCCGTTATATCCATCCTGCAATATGTATGTAAATTACTTGTTCCCACGTCCACATACATGTTGCATGTACATACATACAGTCATACGTACGGTACAATTATCTTCGTTTATTAGTACATGCGTATCATATGCATGCATAAATACATGCAGTTATATACTGCATGTATTTATGCAGTATAAATGCAAACATACACTTTATATGTGAGTGCATACATTCTGACCTGCATGCATATGATGCGCATGTACTGGAACGTGCATACTTGTATTTTTGTATTTGATTTGTATTTGCATTTCTTATTTTTAATATAGCCTGTACCTGTATGTTCTGTGACATCCAGATTAGTCAATAAACGAAGATAAGTGTACTACATAATGCATTTCATACTTGTTTTATAGACATGCCAGATACATACACATAGAAGAATACCTACATACAATGTCATACATAACCTGTGAGGATTCAGACAAACATGCATGTATGCAGGTAACTACCTTGCCAGCATTAGATTCTTGTTATGCATTGTTCTGCTGTGTATGTCTAGCTGATCATGCCACCTTACCCAGTTCGATGTAGTTGACCTGACCCTACGTGACCCCTATGTTTTGTATCCTCAACAGAGCCAGGTGTTGTTGCCCATCTTGGAAGAAGATGAGCGGAGTGAACAGCATTTGATTGGCAGTGAGACGCCCTGCACACTGAGACGGTCGGTCGTGTCTGAGAGTGATATCACACCCAGTGGAAGCACTCTTCTTCAGATCAATGGTAAAGGTCAGAATTAGTGGCGTGTTTTGCTCACTCTAAAAATGTTTCCATAATTGGTAATAATGATGACGGCGATGGTTTTCGTGGTGACGGTGAAGGAGCTGATTTCATTCCACTACTTTTTTCGCACTGAACTAGATAATGTGTACATCTTTCATCAGCCTCTTTGCCATGGGAAAAATAATTAAACATTCTATTATGTTGTAATAATACCTTTGTGTGCCATGGCACTTTTGCTCTGCAGGATATTGATGAGTTGAAGCTGTCCTGGATTTTTTTGTTTTCTAGATAAATTTTCTCTTTCCCAATCAGCCAATTAAAATCAGGATTTATATTATGCCTCTTGAAGATCCCATATTCTGTTGGATCATATGCACCTTGGGGCAAGTAATAAATTTAATATTATTAGTTAGAGTAATTATAGGGTCATTCCATGTCAAATCAACAAATTTTTCAGAAAGTTCCAGTTCGACCATCTTGGATTTTACTGAAAATTTTTCAGAATGTTTATTATGGTATTAGAGGAAACTATGCCAAATTTTAGATCAAAATCTTAAGTAGTTTTGAAGATATTAATTTTCAAAGACGTCTGGGGTGACCTCGTTTTCGATGTTTTGGGAGTCGCGTCTAAATTTGTAACAACGTTCAGAAGCTCATAACTTCAATAATATAGCAGATAATTTTATGAAATTTTCAGGATGTTTAGTCTTTGTGGTTTAGATGACATGCTGAAGAAATGAAAGATCAGTCTTGAAAATTCTGATGTTAGGACCCAACTGAAAATGGTTAAAAAAAACTTGCGGATGTCTGACGATCATACTTTGCTGCCCTGGTGTGGCCAAATTGAATTTTTAAAAAAGAATATTTAAACAACTTGTGATACTAATGTACTTTCTCTACAAAAATATGCAAAAATTTTGAATTTCTGATGCATGCCTACTACCACATGGCCTTCCAAATTTGGAAAATTCCATTCCGAAGACCATTTTCAAGGTCAAAGATCATCATGTTTGTTAGGTCATGGAGCAATAAAATTTACATCATTGGAAAGAGCAGCTCAGATACTCTAAGTTCACCAAAATTTGTGATGGTGTCTCTTCTTGTTCGTGCAATATATTTTTTTCAATTGTGGCTGTTTTCTGCATTCGCGAGTTTATAATGGAGTCAATATCCGGGCATTATATTGTGAAATAATATCTGTAATAAGTCAATTTTTTCAGATTTCAGTCTCTTCATCTTCCTCAGGTCTTGAAGTTATTAGGTGGATGTCTAACTTGATGAGTCACTATCATATGAAAGATATATCTAAGAGATACACATGCCCGAAAAATGTAAATTGGCATTTGTGCAACATTTACAAATTTATAAATTTAAAATCACAAGGACTACCACCCAGATTTTTGCATATTTGGAAAGAACACAAAAAACTGATTAGATGAAAAAAAATATCAGCCCACTGGTTAATTTCCTAGCCGTGATATGACAGTCCAAACTTGGTGGATCAGGCTGTTTCTCGTGAATGATGCAATATGGCATTTGTGCAACATCTGCAGATTTAATATTTGAAAATCACAAGGACTACCACCCATATTCTTGCATATTTGGAAAGAGCACAAAAAACTGATTAGATGAAAAAAATATCAGCCCACTGGTTAATTTCCTGGCCGTGATATGACGGTCCAAACTTGATGGATCAGGCTGTTTCTCGTGAATGATGCAATATGGCATTTGTGCAACATCTGCAGATTTAATATTTGAAAATCACAAGGACTACCACCCATATTCTTGCATATTTGGAAAGAGCACAAAAAACTGATTAGATGAAAAAAAATATCAGCCCACTGGTTAATTTCCTAGCCGTGATATGACAGTCCAAACTTGGTGGATCAGGCTGTTTCTCGTGAATGATGCAATATGGCATTTGTGCAACATCTGCAGATTTAATATTTGAAAATCACAAGGACTACCACCCATATTCTTGCATATTTGGAAAGAGCACAAAAAACTGATTAGATGAAAAAAATATCAGCCCACTGGTTAATTTCCTGGCCGTGATATGACGGTCCAAACTTGATGGATCGTGCCGTTTTTCGTGATTATTTTTGTGCCACTTGAATTAAAACTTAATTCAAGTGGCACAAAAATAATCACGAAAAACGGCACGATCCATCAAGTTTGGACCGTCATATCACGGCCAGGAAATTAACCAGTGGGCTGATATTTTTTTCATCTAATCAGTTTTTTGTGCCCTTTCCAAATATGCAAGAATATGGGTGGTAGTCCTTGTGATTTTAAATTTATAAATCTGCAGATGTTGTACAAATGCCATATTGCATCATTCACGAGAAACAGCCTGATCCACCAAGTTTGGACTGTCATATCACGGCTAGGAAATTAACCAGTGGGCTGATATTTTTTTCATCTAATCAGTTTTTTGTGTTCTTTCCAAATATGCAAAAATCTGGGTGGTAGTCCTTGTGATTTTAAATTTATAAATTTGTAAATGCTGCACAAATGCCAATTTACATTTTTTCGGGCATGTGTATCTCTTAGATATATCTTTCATATGATAGTGACTCATCAAGTTAGACATCCACCTAATAACTTCAAGACCTGAGAAAGATGAAGAGACTGAAATCTGAAAAAATTGACTTATTACAGATATTATTTCACAATATAATGCCCGGATATTGACTCCATTAAAAACTCGCGAATGCAGAAAACTGCCACAATTGAAAAAAAAATATTGCACGAACAAGAAGAGACACCATCACAATTTTTGGTGAACTTAGAGTATCTGAGCTGCTCTTTCCAATGATGTAAATTTTATTGCTCCATGACCTAACAAACATGATGATCTTTGACCTTGAAAATGGTCTTCGGAATGGAATTTTCCAAATTTGGAAGGCCATATGGCAGTAGGCATGCATCAGAAATTCAAAATTTTTGCATATTTTTGTAGAGAAAGTACATTAGTATCACAAGTTGTTAAAATATTCTTTTAAAAAAATTCAATTTGGCCACACCAGGGCAGCAAAGTAAGATCGTCAGACATCCGCAAGTTTTTTTAACCATTTTCAGTTGGGTCTACATCAGAATTTTCAAGACTGATCTTTCATTTCTTCAGCATGTCATCTAAACCACAAAGACTAAACATCCTGAAAATTTCATAAAATTATCTGCTATATTAATGAAGTTATGAGCTTCTGAACGTTGTTACAAATTTAGATGCGACTCCCAAAATGTCGAAAACGAGGTCACCCCAGACGTCTTTGAAAATTAATATCTTCAAAACTACTTAAGATTTTGATCTAAAATTTGGCATAGTTTCCTCTAATACCATAATAAACATTCTGAAAAATTTTCAGTAAAATCCAAGATGGTCGACCTGGAGCCATTTGTTGAATTGAGGCGGAATGACCCTATATTAATTGTGTCAAGTTATATTTTTCTCTATAGAATTTGTTGCTATCCAATTAATGCTGATGATTCAGTAATAATTGGAATAAAAGAATGATAATCTTAGCAAACTGAGTCACTTCTATGTTAAAAGTCACTAGAGTTATAATAATAATATTAGAAATTTTAGGGGGGAAATATTCGTATAATTGTGGCTGGAATATGATCGCAGAACTTTGTGTACACACTTGTGAATAAGTTGGTGCCCGTGCTTGGTTTTCGAATAGAGCTTTAGATATATAAATCAATCAACCAATTTTCGTTTTTAAATCAACACTTCAGGCTGGCAAAACACAGCATGTTACATATAACTAATTTTATAAAGGTTTTATGTATAAGTTCAGTTTATAAGAGACATAAATAAATATTACGTTTCAGTTAAAATTAATTGATGTGTTTGTTGTAGGGCTTACTAGGTTTAAAAACTGTTTTTGAACAGTACTCTAGAGAAAAATCAATTATCTTTATTTTTTTATATATGGTGATTATGATTATGCAATTCAAAGTTCTTAATGTTTTGATCCTCAAGTCTCAATGAGTCTTGCTCCGAAGTATCTTTATACTTTGCCCCTTTCTGCCACTTTGCACTCTTAGGTCCTCTGATCGGATTGACCTCTTTGTTCCCTGTGTCAGGACTGCCATGGCTCAATCCAGATCATTTTCCTGCATTGTCTCCTCCATATGGAATGGACTTCCCCCATCAGTACGTTCCGTCATTCTCTCCAGTAGTCTTTCATCCTCTTTCTCTTATCTAAAAATCTGCCTTTTTAAATCACGGATTGCATGCACTAGGAGTGCTTCTGAAAGGTTCTTGCTGCTAGAAGCACTTCATAAATGGTCCGAAACAGTGCAATACAGATAGGAATAATTATGCGAATAAGATATTTTGTTGCGGTATGCAGTGGCGTAGGCAAGGGGGGGTTTCGGGGGTTAAAACCCCCATTGGCTCCGGAAAAAGGTTTTTTAAAGGTTATTTTTCCATTTAAGTAAGAAAAAATAGCAAAAAACAGGGTTTCCAGCCATAACCCCCCCCCATCAAAAATTCCTAGCTACGCCACTGGCGGTATGGCCGCATTACGGCGCCATGCATACTGTCGCTATTATTATTTGTAGAGTAGAAAAATACTAGTGTTTTATAATGAGCTGAAAGTTTCTGGATGTCAGTTGCTTTGGTTAAATTGACAGTTGCAAGGGAAGTTTGTTGTGTCTGATTTACTGACTGCCATCATGTGCCATGATGTTATGTTTCTTTAATTTAGCTAATGATCGTTTGTGATATGTCAGTAAATGATGGACTGATGGGTCTTTGTTGAAGGACTTCACAGTGAGGAAAGACCATTCAGATGCCACCTCTGCACGAATGATTACGGAAGGAAGTATGCGCTGAAGCGACACATGAGGAGCTATACTGGAGAAAAACCGTTCAGGTGCCCTGATTGCAACATTTGGAGTCCTTTCTTTCGGTTTGGCACTTACGACTCACATGAGAATCCATGCCAGAGAAAAACCGTACAGGTGTCGGCAATGTACGAAAACTTTGCAGAACTTTCTCTACTTGACGCTCATGTAGAAACCCATACTGGAGAAAAACTATGCAAGTGCGCGGAGTGTGGAAGGTCATTTAGAAAAAATGACACGTTAAAACGACACATCAGAATCCATACTGGAGAAAAGCCATACAAGTGTGGGGTCTGTAAGAAAGTGTTTTCTCAGCGATCACACTATTCGAGTCACTTGAAAACACACAGAGGAGAAAAGCCATTCAAGTGTCAACTTTGTGAGAAAACATTTCGTATGCGAAGAGATTTTTGCTCTTACACGAGAAGCAATGTATTGAAGAAGGGATATTTGTGTGCGTATGTGGTAAAGAGTTTCTGATCAAATCCAGACTGATCAGTCATGTGAGAATTCATACAGGAGAGAAACCATTCAAGTGCAAAATCTGTCTGGAATCATTTGCTGAGCGTAGGACTGGCAACAGACGCGTATTACAACACATGGGGAAAAACGACAATAAAGCATATTGGAGAAAACCATAAGAATTTGTTCATCTGAGAAACATTGTCTGGAGGATTATGAAAGACTTGAACCACTGGGCCAAGGCACCTACGCAAAAGTCTTTAAGGTGCGCCACAGAAAAACCAACCAGATCCTTGCACTGAAGGTTTGTTTTGTTTAATTATTCTGTAAACAGATTTGAGCATGTGTTATGTGTTTCTCTGCATCATTATTTTATGGTCTACAGGTACAAGTTTAGCATTCAGGAATGTATGGTGTTTGTTAACTAGCACCAATTTGCATATAGAATGCTTTTCATACATATAGCCCCCATAAAAGCTATTCTCTTGACACCCATCTACACACATACCTAAGTATGTATGAGTATGTATGAGCACTTGTTATAGCGCCCCTTCAAGGTTCTACTGAGAAGCGCTCCGGACTACAGCGCGGACACTGAATTGGAGTTTCATGCCGAATTGCATGAGTTAATTGCGAGTGAAGGACTTGCTCAAGGTCCTACGAGGCAGCTTGAGAGTGGATTAGAACCTGCAACCCTCCGGCTACAAGGCTTTGAACAACACTTGTACACCACCATGCTCTATAAATATACACACGCACGTTAGTCTGATTCAACTGGGATTAACATGTATGCTAATCTACAGGTAATTATGATTGTGTCTTATATAATGTAACATTGAACATAATTTAAAAGGGCATTCTCCCCAGCTGGTCTTATGACGGAATGGACTCCCTGTCCACACTTCGTCTGACACAAATAGGTCACTATGCCCTGTTCTTCTCCGGTCTTAAAGACTGTATTGTTCGACAAAGAATAAAGAATGGGTTTGAAGCGCTCGCGAAGAGACGGTCTCGAAGGGCGCTGTATAAAATTACGCTAATATCAAATTATTACCCTTATGGTTATATAAGCCGTTTCACCATGGCATGCACGCATGCGTAGTGGGTCACTACAATAGAGACCCGAAAAACCATCATCCATGTTTATTTTTAGTCAACCAATCACAGCGTGACATAGATCATCACTAAGGATAACAAAAATAGCGCTAAAATGCTAAAAAAAACGCGGTCCCGTGTTCTGCAATTACGCCGCTAGCTCTTCCTTGTTTTTACACTGCATAATTCTTAATCCGCGCTTTCGGCGCATTTTTTAAGTATCTACATTCCAACGTTTGAAATCATCTAAACCTCCAAGTTTGATACAACAACAACGATACTTCCGTTTCCTGTATCTGTGTAGAATTAGGTCACTGAGATGGTGAACCCGCTTATTCGCAGGCATCCAAATGAATCGGTGTTAGCATATATTCGTTTTCCTAGTCTCGGGTCATGATGGCCAGTTCCGGCAAGCATATGCGTATTCACATTTCACCTTTCTCATCGATAGCACAGTCTGCGAAAATAAATTAAATACAACTAAAATAAACTAGAGAAATTCATTTTATACCTTCTTTTGCTTGGAGCGAGAACTCCAGAATTTTTTTGTAATCGTACATTTATATAGCGCCACTTCAAGAGAACTCCTCAGAGGCGCTCCCGACCTGACACCAAACCACAATCAAAGAGAATGTTTTTCAAACGCTTGCGGAAAAGGATGAATGAATTCTCACATGACTGATCAGTCTGGATTTGATCAGAAACTCTTTACCACATACGCTCACAAATATCCCTTCTCCAGCATGGCTTCTCGTGTGAGAGCAAAAATCTCTTCGCACACGAAATGTTTTCTCGCAAAGTTGACACTTGAATGGCTTTTCTCTTTTGTGTGTTTTCAAGTGACTCAAATAGTTTTTTTTAACCCTAATGGAAGCGTCTAAATATTCTTTGATCAGGCTTTTTCTGTTTCAAGTGTTTCCAAGTTTCGCCAAGTTTCAGTTTCTATATAATCAGTCTTTATTTCTACAGCTGCTGCAGTCTTTGCGTTTGTCTTTGCGGAATACACAGGGCCTGTAAGTAGGCCGATCTTGCTTCTTGCGTGGTTATAAGCCTAATAATGGTCGTTAATGCTATACAAGCAAATGTCGAGCATGCATCTCGGTTTTGAAGGCAATCATTAGATTCCAGAGCAGGCTCTACATACAATCAATTGCAGTAGCCCTATTCGAAATACTTGCGAAAAAGATCTTTGGGCAGGATCAAACAGTTATATAGAAGTGACTCAGTTTGCTAAGATTATAATTCTATTATTCCAATTTTTACTGAATCATAACATTAATTGGATATAGTAACAAATCCTATAGAGAAAATGTAACTTGACACATCTAATATATAAAGTGAAGTACATATTATGTGTGTATGTATGGATGTATTCTGAATTTCTCGGCAGAGCCTGCTCGGAAATTACAGCGATTCGGTTCACCAATCTTTTTCAAACTTGACGTTTAACGCGACTATTTTCAGCTCTCAATTAACTCTATAACTCGAGGTGTCAACATTTTAACTTCACATGCGATTAGCGATTCGAAAGTCATTCGCCTTCGTCGCCTCCATTGCCTACAAGAATCCTACAACCAATGGCATGACGGTTTGAGATCACGTGATATTTACTTATATCGAAAATATTTCTGAGGATTATTCTCCGCTTATTTCTTCTCATCCAGTCGAGAAAAACATAAATATCGCGATCCAAAAATCTTTCAATATTTTAAATTTCGCTGTTATAAAAACGATACGGCATAATTATGTCCGCTAAACTCATGACGTCATTATTTTGATTTTATAGCGCGCGCTTTCAATTCGCTGTTATAAAAACGACACGGCATATGTCCACTAAACTCATGACGTCATTATTTTGATTTTATAGCGCGCGCTTTCGCTAATTTATACTAAAAACACTCATAATAATTATGAACGGTTAATTGATCGCAAAATAATGACTATGAACACGGATATGAACACCGGTAAATCATATTATACCGTTTCGTCGTACGTATACAGGCCATCTGGACATTATTTAGGGCGGACGGGTTTAGGCAAAAGAACCAAAATTGACCGGCACCACGGAGGGTGACGAATCCACCCCGCTGGGACGGCTGGAAGCTAGGCTGGGGCGAAAAATCTACATTTCACGAACAACACCAGGCACCCCAGGCTGTGACCGGGTTGGGCCGGTGGGGTGAGAAAGGCTAAGTGGGAACGAGGTCAGCGTGGCTGAGGACCAAAAACCGAAATTTCCCGGGCAACGCCGGGTAATTCAGCTAGTTTAATATAATTACTATGACTAATATTTAGTATTCAATTTATTACTTGCCCCAAGGCACATAATTATGATCCAACAGAATAGGGGATCTTCAAGAGGGGTAATATAGATCCTGTTCGATTGACGTGTCACTTTTTTAAAATGATTTTCCAGTCTTTGCAACTGTATAGTTTTTCTACACAATGAGTTCTTGCATGAGCATTCAGAAGAGAAGGTTAAAAAAACGCTTTTGGCATTGCTCACAAGTGTACGGTTTGTCTGAGATTGTCTCCAGTATGGATTCTCATGTGTGTCTTAAGAACAGAAGAATATGAAAAAAGAGTGCGGCAGGTCGGGCACTGGAATAGTTTTTCTCCACTAGGCCTATGGGTTCTCATGTGGCGCTTGAGAGCATCTTTTCTATTGTAAGCTTTCGTGCAAAGATGGCATTTGTACGACTTTTCTTCATCGAGTTCTTCAACAATCAAAGACCAATCATCCATCATTTACTGACATATCATAAAACGTATCATTAAATAAACATAAGATCATAGCACAAGTCAAGTCAGTAAATCAGCCTCCACAAACTTCCCTTGCAACTGTCAATTTAACAAAAGCAACCAACATCCAGAAACTTTCAGCTCATTATAAAACACAAGTATTTTTCTACTCTACAAATAATAATAACGACAATTTATATGTCGCCATAATGCGGCCATACCGCAACAAAATATCTTATTCGCATAATCATTCTTATCTGTGTTGCATTGTTTCGGACCATTTATAAAGCGCTTCTCGCAGCAAGAGCCTTTCAGAAGCGCTTCCAGTGCGTGCAATCCGAGATAAAAAAAAGGCAGGTTTTTAGACAAGAGAAAGAGGAGAGGATGAAAGACTACCGGAGAGGATGACAGATCGAACTGATGGAGAATTCCATTCCATAGGGAGGGACCAATGCAGGCAAATGATCTGGATTGAGCCATGGCGGTCCTGAAGCAGAGAACAAAGAGGTCAAGCCGATCAGAGGACCTAAGAGGGCGCAGCGAAGTGGCAGAAAGGGGACGAAGTATAAATATAATTCGGCACAAGGCTCAATTAAGACTTGAGGATCAAAACATTAAGAACTATGAATTGCATAATCGTAATCATAATCACCATATATCTAAAGCGCTACTCGAAAACCAAGCACGGGCACCAGCTTATTCATGAGCGATCATATTCCAGCCACAATTATACGAACATTCCCTCCTAAAATTTCTAAAATATTATTAATTTTAATTATAACTCTAGTGACTTTTAACATACAAGTGACTCAGTTTGCTAAGATTATCATTCTATTATTCCAATTATTACTGAATCAGCATTAATTGGATAGTAACAAATCCTATAGAGAAAAATATAACTTGACACAATTAATATAATTACTATATGACTAATAGTATTAAGTTTATTACTTGCCCAAAGGCACATATGGTCCAACAGAATAGGAGATCTTCAAGAAGCATAATATAAATCCTGATTAATTGACTGATTAAGTAAGAGAAAATTATCTAGAAAACAAAATTCCAGGAGAGCTTCAACTCCTCAATATCCCGCAGAGCAAAAGTGCCATGGCACACAAAGGCATTATTACAACTTAATAAAATGTTTAATTATTTTCCCCATGGCACAGAGGCTGATGAAAGATGTACACATTATCTAGTTCAGTGCGAAAAAAGTAGTGGAATGAAATCATCTCCCTTACCGTCACCACGAAAACCACCGCCATCATCATTATTACCAATTATGGAAACATTTTTAGAGTGAGCAAAACACGCCACTCATTCTTACCTCTTCCCTTGGTCTGAAGAGGAGTGCTCTCACGGGTGGTGATGTCACTCTCAGACACGGCCGACCGTCTCAGTGTGCTGATGCGCGTTCTGCATGGCGTCTCACTGCCAAGTAAACGCTGCTCACTGGGCTCATCTTCCAAGATGGGCAACAATACCTGGCTCTGTTGATGCTTTGTCTATTAACCGGTCAGTCAGCTAATCATTCAACAACCAGTACGTTAATAAATCAATTCATCAGCTTAGGTAGGTGTATGCGTTCTGCATGGCGTCTCACTGCCAAGTAAACGCTGCTCACTGGGCTCATCTTCCAAGATGGGCAACAATACCTGGCTCTGTTGATGCTTTGTCTATTAACATCATTCAACAGCCAGTCCATTAATAAATCAATCCATCAGCTTAGGTAGGTGCAGGCGTTCTGCATGGCGTCTCACTGCCAAGTAAACGCTGCTCACTGGGCTCATCTTCCAAGATGGGCAACAACACCTGGCTCTGTTGATGCTTTGTCTATTAACATCATTCAACAGCCAGTCCATTAATAAATCAATCCATCAGCTTAGGTAGGTGCAGGCGTTCTGCATGGCGTCTCACTGCCAAGTAAACGCTGCTCACTGGGCTCATCTTCCAAGATGGGCAACAACACATGGCTCTGTTGATGCTTTGTCTATTAACCGGTCAGTCAGTTAATCATTCAACAGCCTGTCCATTAATAAATCAATCCATCAGCTTAGGTAGGTGTGGGCTACCTTGTAACTAGCATGGAAGCAAATCATCGCCAATTACGATGCTGGCTAAGTCTTCACAGTGGTCTCTGAAACAGAAGGTCGTCCTAGTTGGCTGACTTGCGGCCGTGTCGACCGACCAAATGGGGTCTGCATACACCCATAGTCAGTCATCTGCGACGGCCATTTTGCTATCTTTACTGGTCACCCTGTCGTTGCGATCGTCTGTGTTTGCTCCGTCTTCAGTAGATGATGATTAATTAATTCTCTCAAATTCAACCATTCCTCTGGGTCCTTTCTAAGTAGCTGAAACACATGGTGTACATGAATTATTTAACAACAGAATACATAAAAAGAATCTAGGAGTATATTCACCAATCCGTCGTAGTACTAATGAGTCAGCATGAAAGCCATTGACTCTCGAGATTCAATCTGCCACGGTTTAAATTTTCATTTTCTGTGTTCTTTATACTAAAACCTTTTTTTTACACGTGTGACTCGTTTCTACAGGAATCTGTTTTGGATATACAATATTTCTGTGGCAGTTACACGCATGTTTACCCTGATGCATGTTTTTATTTGTTTTATCAGGTGTGTGATGAAGGTATTCAGGTCAAGTGTAACCTGACCTGAATAGTACATCACACACCTGATAAAATTAAGTATCACAATGGTAGAGCAGTAAAAAATTTATCTGGCAAAACTGATTTCTATAATCCACCGTATTTGAAATTGCTATTTATTGACTGGTTGCGCACACAATAGAATATTGCAGCCCATTTTGAAGATTGCTTTGACTGTGCTTTTAGGTAAACTATCTTTCATGTACAAATCCAATTATAGTACTTCAGGCATAGGGCCTACATTGAAAAATTATATTTATATATATATATTTATAATCTTATATATATCTATATATATAATCAGCATCTCAGGAGCGATATACATTATACACATGCATCCCACAGAAAGTATGTCTCCTAATAATATGAGAAGCGTTTTGAAAGTAATTTCATGGTAAAACATGATCTGTAAATGTGAGCTTTGCCTCACGTATCTTTTGTTAGGTGGTTTCATTTCTCTTTCCCACGAATGGAACTTTCCCAGTAAGCATCTCATAAAGCAAAACTCCGATGGACCAGACGTCCACGCTTTTTCCGCATTCAGAATTGCCCTGCAGCATCTCCGGAGCGATATACACAGGCGTCCCACAGAAAGTATGTCTCCTAATAATATGAAATGCTTTTTGAAAGTAATTTCAGGCACCTTAAAGCCATCCAAGCATCTATAAGTACTTGATTGAATACCTTTGATATTAAATCCGTTGCTTCTGGTGAAACATGATCTGTAAATGTGAGCTTTGCCTCACGAATCTTTTGATAGGTGGTTTCATTTCTCTTTCCCACGAATGGAACTTTCCCAGTAAGCATCTTATAAAGCAATACTCCAATGGACCAGACGTCCACACTTTTTCCGTATGCAGAATTGCCCTGCAGCATCTGCGGAGCGATATAGGCCTACACAGGCGTACCACAGAAAGTATGTCTCCTCATGTGGGTGTAGAATACCTCGTAACTAACACGGAAGCATATCATCGCCAATTACGATGCTGGCTAAGTCTTCATAGTGGTCTCTGAAACAGAAGGTCGTCCTAGTTGGTTGACTTGCGGCCGTGTCGACCGACCAAATGGGGTTTGCATACACCCCGTAGTCAGAGTCATCTGCGACGGCGATTTCGCTGTCTTTACTGGCCACCTTGTCGTTGCGATCGTCTATGTTTGCTCCGTCTTCAGTAGAGGATGATTAATTAATTCTCTCAAATTCAACCGTTCCTCTGGGTCCTTTCTCAGTAGCTGAAATGCATGGTGTACATGAATTATTTAAAAACAGAATACATAAAAAGAATCTAGGGGTATATTCACCAATCCGTCGTAGTACTAGTGAGTCAGCATGAAAGCCATTGACTCGAGATTCAATCTGCCATGGTTAAAATTTTCATTTCTGTGTTCTTTATACTAAAACATTTTTTTACGTGACTCATTTCTACAAAAATCCCGTTTGGATATACAATATTTCTGTGGCAGTTACACGCATGTATACCCTGATGCATGTTTTTAATTTGTTTTATCAGGTGTGTGATGAAGCTATTCAGGTCAAGTGTAACCTGACCTGAATAGCTACATCACACACCTGATAAAATTAAGTACCACAATGGTAGAGCAGTAAAATAAACTTATCTGGCAAAACTATTATCTATAATCTATATGAAATTGCCATTTATTGACTTGTTGCGCACAGAATAGAATATTGCAGCCCATTTTGAAGATTGCTTTGACTGTGCTTTTAGGTAAACTATCTTTCATGTACAAATCCAATTAGTTCTTGAGGCATAGTTCCTACATTGAAAAATATTATAATACAATACTCAGATTCACACTTTGGTGTGACCTTGCGCGCGTAATAAATTTATGTAATAATAATAATATATAATACATATATTCAAATCTCACAAAAGATTTGTTGAATAATACGAGAGAAGAGTTTTGAGAGTAATTTCAGGCAGCTTAAAGCCATGCAAGCATCTATACTTCTATAGTAAGCCTACTTTATTGAATACCTGTGATATCAGATCTCTGGCCTGTGGCGAAACAACATCTAGATATGCCAGCTTTCCCTCTCGAATTCTTTGAAAGATGGTTGCATTTTTCTTTCCTAGGAAAGGAATCTCTCCAGTGACCATCTCAAACAGTAAAACTCCAACGGACCACACATCCACGCTTCTTCCGTAGCAGGGATTTTCTTGAAGCATTTCGGGATCCATGTATACAGGTGTCCCGCAAAAAGTTTGCCTCCTAATATAAAAAAGTCAAGCCCACTTTCTAATGACTTCGTGAGGCCCTTATATAAGGCGTTATATAATAAGGACGTACTACGAACCAATTTAGTTGAGTGTTTAATGATAGTTCAATGGGTAAGATAATTAATCAATGTGGAACCTATTATAAGAGCCATACATGTGACGGCAGACTGTACGGCTTCATGTTTTTCTCTGTGCTTATTTTTTGTATGCTAAAATGCGGTGCGTAACTGGTTTCAATAAACGACCTGTCAACCAACCAATCCACACGCACACATCCATCCATTCATTTGTCTAACTGGCTATCTCTCTATCTAAATGGCATTGTGCATACATAATACATATGCTGGGGAAATACATGACAAACAAATTATTAGGTAATAGTCAATCATATATTCAATATACCATTGCTTTACAGGAAAAGTATTCTATTCAAGATATGCACAATAGTTTGCACAACTGACAAACTGTGCCGATGATTCTAATGCAAGTAACCCACTGACATAGACAAATGAGTGGGCGCCTAATTAATTATTTAACTTATTGTAGCTGTCCAAAAGTTAATTTACTAAAGTATAAACAGAACAAAATACAATCTTACTGGCTCATATAAACAAGACATTTGTGAAAAAGTGAGGTAAATTAAATTCCATATAGTGTTCGTATTTAGCACAAGAACAAGATTCTGAGTATTGTATTATAAGAAAATTTCAATAAATTCATTCATTCATTAAATGCATTTATGCTGCACCTCTTCAAGGGCTAATCAGAGGCGCTCCCAACCTCAGCAGGCCAAATAAAACTGTCTTGAGATCAGAGCCTGAGAAGGATTTTTAGAAAGGGAGCGGAGTGTCAGAGGAAGACCATTCCAGGTTGAAGGAATGAGGGTCCTACCACCGAGAAAACACGGTCATGTAGAAGGACATTTTTATTGCACGACTTCTATATTTCTTGAAATTCATATTGCAGCAAATGAGACAGCCTACAGTCATAATTCGTGAAGAAATTTGGACTGTGAGCTCTTGGCTGACTCCAGCATAGAACTGCTGGCATATCTTGGTATCTCATGGCAAAAACATTTATGCTGCATCCTAACAAAAATAGTAAACGATAGGAATGCAATTTCGAAAAGATGCAAGGTTTACCTTTTGCTGCTTTGCACACCAACCAAAATCCGCCAACTTCAAAATACCATGACTATCCAAGAGCAGGTTTTCTAACTTTATATCTCTATGCATTATCTTCTTAGAATGGCAATGTGCAACAGCTTGCAACAGTTCCTTGATGTACTAGAAATACACAAACATTAAATAAATCATTAGATTGAAATAGGACTGGTACAAGAGACAACTGCTAAGTCATCTACAGGAGAAATGAGATGTGAGTCTAATTTAACCCTAACTAACAGATGTCACTGGGGCACAGTGGTATAGTGAGTGGTATGCTCGTTGCCCTGGAGCCGGAAAGTTGGAGGTTGGAATACAGCTCAAGCCGCCGCCGTGTAGAGACCCTGAGCAAGTCGTTCACTTGCAACTGCTCATATGTACAAATCTACTACTGATGCTATAACAACTGCTCATACATACATACATACATACATACATACATACATACATACATACATACATACATACATACATAAATACTAGGGTGCCCGTTAAATAATTTATGAATTTCTTATGTGGTACCCTCTCGTTTTGTTGTCTATCATGAGAGAAGTTCTATGTAATTTTTTAAGAATTTTGGTTGCATGTTTAGAGGTGGCTCAACATACGTGAAGTTAGCAAAATATTGTCCGACAGCATGCTATTCTGACTTATTTCACAGTTATTTGTCACTCAAATATTTTCAATGCACAATCAATGCAGTACTGTCAACTGTTAATCAGAACTGAACTATTCATAATGTTACTAACAACACGGCCACAACATAGTACAATGCAGTGCTCAGTTAATTTATTTTTAAGCAGTAAGTCTCTAGTGTCTAGTTTTCAGTGTAATTTTTTTGTATCGTCACTGAGATGAAGTGACTTTCTCGCTTTTGGGTACTTGGCTCTGTGGCTTGAGTTATTGTTTCTGTTCTTCACTTGCTGTACTGGAGGTGTTGAAGCCGTGTATCAGCTTCACAGCTCGCTTTGCTCGATCATTTGTCACTGCCACACTGTGAACATATTTCTTGTTTAGCTAGAAATTTTCACACCACAAGTTGGTCTGCCCGTGTTGGAAGCTGTGGTATCGAAGCACATGGCCCTGACATGATTTTCTATTCCCCTCTCTTGCGTCATCGCACCAACAGCATTGGGATGGTTGCTTCCCCTTACCATTCAGATGCTTTGACACGCCAAGAAGCTGCTCCACATGCAAACCTGATACCAAGACTGGCAACCGGTCAACCCGCCCAATGTTTGCAGTATCTGGTAGCATTTGCCATCCCAATGCACCTTTTCCATCCCAATGCACAACTAGAGGTACGGATAGTTAGAAAATGGCTTTTCCATCTTGAGCTGTAGGCCTATGTTGATGAAACTTTAGTCTTGCTGTTCTGGCGGAATCAGGATTGACATTGAAACTAGAAATGCAACCATGAGAATAGAGCCTTTTCTGTGATGGGCCCAGGTGTCCGGAATGGGCTCCCACAGGAGCTATGTCTGCTTCCTGAGGTTCTTACTGAAACAGTTTTTTTTATTAAACTCAAAACTGTCCTTTTTGCCGTGCTAGAGTTGGGAGCGCTTCTGAGTAATGCCCTTGAAGAAGCACTATAAATTCTTGAATGAATTTAAAGAAGTTTGCTGAACATACTCCTTTTGATTTTGTCTTTCTACTGGAATGTGGTTCTTCTGCAAATGGTTTTAAAAAAGAATAATTTATGCTTGCTAACTTTACCTAGCACAGTTGTTAAAACAGACTTAAACTTAATATTGAAGCAAATGTGGAATAATAATCAGATGATTGCATTAATATTAATGATGATCGAAAAGACGTAAAAAATTCTGAAAATCTCCAGTATTTTTAATAATTAAGACATGAAAACTGTTGCTACTGACGGTGGCAGGCGCTGACTTCTTCAGGGTACGATAGTTAGATATCTCGATGTCCATCACGCTCGACAACTCCATCGCTAAAAATATCAAACAAAACCATCACCATTGTTATCATTATCAAAATCATTCTGTTAGATTCTGATTTTCAGTTGTTAGGTTGGCAGTGCCTCAATCAATCTTTATCATTACAACAAAACAATTTAATACCTTGTTGCTAGCTAGCAACAGCAAGACAGTGATTTTTATAGTTTTTGAAACACAAAGTAAGATATTTCTTGTCCTCAGATGATGAAACGATACTGATTGTGCTTGAAGACTTCCTGTTTTGCAGTGAAGACAATGACCTGAGTCTTGAGCACCTCTGACCTTTCTGAGAAAGCCTTTTTCATTGCAATTACACCCGAGTAGGTATAAATCAACTGACTCTTTGCCCACAAGATTATGCTAAATCCAAAGACGTTTAGGTACAAATTTGGAGAAATCGTTTAAGAATAGATAAAAGCTCTAGAGCACTCTATTAGGCATGACATATTTGTTTAACACAGAAGAACGATAGAACATGAACTAGAAGAAACAATTTGTTCTAGGCTATACCTCTCTCTGCTCCGTCAGTCTCCTTGAATTCAACGTGTGCATGCAGACGGTTCTTCGTCAATTTCATTCTGATTATCACTCCACAAGTCGCTACCAAAAAGACAAGTGCAAGCTCAACCATCACTAATCAAATAGTGAGTCAATCCAATGAAAATTTGTCTCTAGGCAAATACAAACAATAGAATATCGCCACTCCATCTTTGTCAGTTATGTAAATAGGCAGTTATATCTCCTAAATTTCTGAAAATCTATACATAAGGAATGTCAGAAGACAGCTTAAGCCCTGGCACAAAATACGAAATCAAGTCAGCAAAACTGCGCTGCAAAGAAAGTAAAAATCACAATCTTCGTTGCCAATTTTGAGTCCCATCATCGTTTACCATGGTTACCAGTATCAACAAGGCAACTTCTAAAAATGATGGCAACACACAGCGTGGTCCCCAAACAGGTCTTACAAATTGTAAATGCATCAGAACAAATTGTAAATGCATCAGAACGAATTGTAAATGCATCAGAACGAACTGTTTGGGTTTACTTAATCTGACAAAGAGCATGTACGCCTACCTTAACAAAACTGCTGTAGAAATTGATTGAAATAATTATAGACTACAAACTTTCACAGAACATCCCGGACCGCACTCAGTGTCATTTCCTGAAATGAACAATAATATGGATGGTATTAGCAATTCCAGAAAATTTGTCCTGGATTTTCATTGGATTGTGTTTATACCAATTTCTATTGCATCCATCAGTAGCAAGCTAGCTGCTGGGATGTTTTTCAAACATACTCTCAATGTGTATGCTAAAAGATCGATAGCAAGTAGAGTAACTTTTTGAATACCTAAAGAGGTTTAAGTTGACATCACCTCTGATTAACGGTAAAGACAAATCACAATAGGATTACAAATTAGATTGGGGTGGATGGGGTGGGGGTGGAATGGGGTGGGAGGGGTTTGGGGTGGAAGGGTGGGGTGAATGGGTTGGGGTGGGGGTCGGATGGGGGTGGAAATTTTCGTGAAACCCAAATTTCTCGGGTCGCGTACCGGTAGAGGTCGGAGTGTGGTAGGGTGTCATTAATGTCCAAAATGCAGTGTCAAATGCCACAGAACACATGGTTTGGTTCGTTTGTGCAGACAGCTGTGTTACCTACAACTGTTTAGGATTTAAATGGAAAGCCCACAATATTTAACCAAAATTCATAAGATTCAAATGTATTACGTACCCACCAACATTAACTTTTCCAGACAAAATTTCTTTTGGAAAAACTGTTGAATACAAAATCACCCTAAAATCAACTGTCCATTCTTTTAGGTGAGTTATTAATATTGAACATACCTGCAAAAAGTTCAACATCACCACAGTATAAGCCACTTTAGCCTACAATTAATATTATAATCATTTCCACAGAGAGATAATTTGAAAATGCAAAAATATTAACTGGAATATAAACTACTTTTAAAAAGTGCTGAGCTCTTTGTCATGAATTCATGGGTATTCATACAATGGTGAATACATACATATACCTAACTACTGCTGAAGTGTCTACACGAATCTCGCAGAGGATGTCCATTGTCCAATGCTGCAGAGTTTCAAAATCTAGGAAAGGTTGCAACTTGGGCAAAACCTAAATCTGTTATGAGTTATTAACACTGATGCTTTTTCATACAGACAATGCACAAGAACGTCCCATTTGTCCAGATTTGCATGCTCAAATGAGAAGTTCCCTCCATAGGTCTGTAGTATCACACACTACAGTTTCTGCAGATTGCAGAGCAACATCAGTTGCAGTCAATGCCAAGTTTATACAGTAAACAAATGTCACATGCTCTACTGAAAACTGAAGAGGCAACACAAGTGTGCTTCTATCCAACACTTCAAGATTGATTGCGTCACTGATCTTGACTAATAGAAACTCGTTGCCTTTTGTCTAGACAGAATATGGTGAACTCTCGAGAACAATGTAAACCTAAATAATTGCAGTCAACACTTAACAGCTAACAATTGTGCCGCTAATTTGTTTAGTAAAAAATGATGACTGGTCAGATAGCAACAAGAGAACATCAACCCAACAAATTTCATAGACTTAAGAGTCACACAAGAAAAGATTTAACAATATTTAACAAGAATAATATGGTACACTTACTATCTTTGCCGGCTTTTCACCTTCATTGTCATCAGATTCTGCCGCCGTACCCGGATTCTGCTCCACTTCCTCTTCCTTTGCAACAGGTCCTTTCTTTTCTTTATCCTTCAGTGCCTGAATATTTTCTTCAAGCTCTTTAATAGCTTTTTGGAGAAGTTCTTCATTGGCATCGAGTGTCCCCATCTCCACTTCCGCTTCCAACAGCTCCTCTCGAAGCTTGACTGTTCTTGCCGAGAGCGCTGCCACTTTGCCTGGTAGAGCATCTAACTCTTTTTTCATTTCGGCCAATTTTTTCCCATGTCAACCAGGGAATTCGCCTGTGGAATACAGAAAAAAATAAATACATTTGCTCATCATTGACACTTCTTGTCTTACACTTCAAGCAATAAGCATTGGCTGCATTGGACATTGATGAGCCACAAGCACAACCTTGCACAAAAATTATACAACATGTTTCATGATGTTTAGTTTAGCACAGCTCAAATGACATTGACCTATCTTGGCTCCATGGCATGTTGAGACAGGGTCCAACTGTGAAAAAGAATCAAATTACTCGTATTGCATCTTATCTAGATACTGCCTTCCCGATGGTAGGCCGTAGACAGTTATATATAATAACCGCGCTGAGACTGGAAGCACTTCTGAGTCGTCCCCCACACAGAGGAGCTATAAAAAAATTTCGTAATGAATGAATTCAATCTCTTGAAAAATACGGCAACTCAAGCGCAAATCTGCGCGGACTAAGTTGAAATTGTTTTTCGATTATTTACGATTAATTATTACAATCTTTGCCGGCTTTTCACTTTCGTCTTCAGCTTCTGCAGTCGTACCCTTGTCCTGTTCCACTTCCTCTTCCTTTGCCACACCTCTTTTTTCTTTTTCCTTCAGTGCCTGAATTCTCTCTTCGAGTTCTTTAATGGCTTTCGGTAGAAGTTCTGCATTAGCATCCAGCGTCTCCATCTCCCCCTCCGCTTCTAAAAGCTCCTCGAAGCTTCACTGTTCTTGCCGAGAGCGCTGCCACTTTGCCTGGTAGAGCATCTAACGCTTTTTTCATTTCGGCCAATTTTTTCCCATGTCAACCAGGGAATTCGCCTGTGGAATACAGAAAAAATAAATACATTTGCTCATCATTGACACTTCTTGTCTTACACTTCAAGCAATAAGCATTGGCTGCATTCAACATTGATGAGCCACAACCTTGCACAAAAATTATACAACATGTTTCATAATGTTTAGTTTAGCACAGCTCAAATGACATTGACCTATCTTGGCTCCATGGCATGTTGAGACATCTGTATCATCATTCATCAGTTGCATAATTTATAGGCAATACAAGTCCCCACGATCAATTTGTAAACTATAGGCTAAATATAATTTCGATACGAAACTTCCAATATTTGCAGGAAAAGAGTATGTGTTGTGCATACCTTAGACAAGAGTGGATACGAATTTCCCTTTCTAGTTGACTTTCTAGCTGATTTCTCTTTATGATATTCTTCTTTATAATCTGAAACAAACATTATGGTCACTAAAGCCATCAGTGAGCAAATGCATTATGTGCTGCAGTTTTACCCAGAGACAATTAAACACTTTTGAAATAGGCCACTGATACTTATATACAAGATGACAGCAATGAAGATAATGGCATTTCACAAAATACAATCACAGGACATAATAGTGATAGTGGAATAAATATGCAACAATTAATCATCATTTGATATTAGCGTAATTTTATACCTGTACTGCCCATCCAGACTGTCTATTCATGAGCACTTCAAGCCCATTCTTTGTCGAACAATATAGTCTTTTAGCTCCGAGAAGAATAGGGCATGATGGCCTATCTGCGTCAGACATAAGTCCATTCAATCAAAAGACGAGCTGAGGAGAATGCCCTTTTAAATTATTTTAAATATTACAATATAGCCCAATAAGACAATCATAATTACCTGCAGATTAGCATAATTTAGAGGCAATACAAGTCCCCAAGATACGAAACTTAATATTTGCAGGAAAAGAGTTTGTGTAATGCATACCTTAGACGGGAATGAATTCTAATCTCTCTGGCCAGTTGCCGCTCCAGGTGTTTGCGCTTGATCAAACTGTGTTTCACCATCTGAAACAAACATTATGGTCACTAGAGGCCTCATTGAGCAAATGCATTCTGTGCTGCAGTTTTACCCAGAGACAATTAAAGACTGTTTTGAAGTAAGCCACTCTTACTTATAAACAAGATGACGGCGATGAAGATAATGGCATTTCACAAAATACAATCACAAGACATATAGTGGTAATGGAATAAATATGCAACAATTAATCATCGTTTGATATTAGCGTAATTTTATAGGCTACCTGTACTGCCCATCCAGACTGTCTATTCATGAGCACTTCAAGCCCATTCTTTGTCGAACAATATAGTCTTTTAGCTCCGAGAAGAATAGGGCATGGTGACCTATCTGCGTCAGACATAATATCCATTCAATCAAAAGACGAGCTGAGGAGAATGCCCTTGTAAATTATTTTAAATGTTACAATATAGCCCAATAAGACAATCATAATTACCTGTAGATTAGCATAATTTAGAGGCAATAAAAGTCCCCAAGATCTATTTGTAAACTATAAATATAATTTCGATACGAAACTTAATATTTGCAGGAAAAGAGTTTGTGTAATGCATGTATACTTTAAACGAGAATGGATCTTTATTTCTCTGGCCAGTTGTCGCTCAAGCTTCCTTCGCTTGATTTTTTGTGGCGCGCCTTAAAGACCTCTGCGTACGTGCCCTGGCCGAGTGGTTCAAGTATATCAAAATCCTCTAGACAATGTTTGTCAGATAAACTGAGTCTGTATGGTTTTTCTCCAACATTGTAGATTATCATACATGTTTATCCCAGTTGAATCGTAGTAATGTGTGTATGTATGTCTTCATAGAGCACGGTGGTGTAGTGGTGGTGTTCGATGCCTTGGAGCCGGAGGGTTCCAGGTTCGAATCGACTCACTCTCAAGCTGCCTTGTAGGATCTTGAGCATGTCCTTCACTCGCAATTAACTTATGCACTTCGGCATGAAACTCCAATTCAGTGTCTATTTGCCAATTGGTTTTCTATTTGCCAGTTGAATCGTTCTAATGTGTGTATGTATGTATTCATAGAGCACGGTGGTGTAGTGGTGGTGTTCGATGCCTTGGAGCCGAAGGGTTCCAGGTTCGAATCCACTCTCAAGCCGCCTTGTAGGACATTGAGCAAGTCCTTCACTCGCAAAATAACTCATGCGCTTCGGCATGAAACTCCAATTCAGTGTCCGCACTGTAGTCAGGAGCGCTTCTGAGTAGTAACTTGAAGGGGCTCTATAACAAGTGCTCATACATACTCATACATACTTAGGTATGTGTGTAGATGTGTGTCAAGAGAATAGCTTTTATGGGGGCTATATGTATGAAAAGCATTCTTTTTGCCAATTGGTTTTAGTTAACAAACACCTTGCATTCCTGAATGCTAAACTTGTGTATACCATAAATTACAAGGATGCAAAGAAACACATAACACATGCTCAAACCTGTTTAGCCTACAGTATAATTAAACAAAACAAACCTTCAGTGCAAAGATCTGGTTGGCTTTTTGTGGCGCGCCTTAAAACCTCTGCGTACGTGCCCTGGCCGAGTGGTTGAAGTATATCAAAATCCTCTAGACAATGTTTGTCAGATGAACTGAGTCTGTATGGTTTTTCTCCAACATTGTAGATTAGCATACATGTTCATCCCGGTTGAATAGTGTTGTTTTAATAATGTCTCAATTTTAGTTTTAGTTTTGATTGTTAGTCTTAATATTTAGTTCTACTTTTAATTGTTGCTGAATATTATTTTTCGTTTTAGTTTTTATGGATCAATTTTAGTTTCAGTTTTAGGAATGCAATTTTAGTATTTTAGTTTTAGTAAGCTGGGGATTCTCTTGTTAGAAATTAATGCCATTTAATTTTTTTGAAGAACCTAAATTAGTACAAAGCAAAACAAGAATGTGTTGAATAAAAAAAATCATTATGTGAAATGTCATTTGCTTTTAATCTGTGCAATTAATACCTGAGCATAAAGTTGATTATTTTTGTGAGTTTATATAATTATGATGTATATAATTATGATAGAGTTAGTTAGGCCCTAGAGTTGCTCACAATAGGACAGTTGGTTAAAATGTATCAACCCAGATCATATTATAATGCTTTTTCAGCTCATTTGCTCAGCTCATTTAGTTTTAGTTTTGATTGTTAGTCTTAATATTTAGTTTTACTTTTAATTGTTGCTGAATATTAGTTTTTGTTTTAGTTTTTATGGATCATTTTTGGTTTCAGTTTTAGGAATGCAATTTTAGTTTTAGCATTTTAGTTTTAGTAAGCTGGAGATTCTCTTGTTAGAAATTAATGCCATTCAATTTTTTTGAAGAACCTAAATTAATACAAAGCAAAACAAGAATGTGTTGAATAAAAAAATCATGTGAATGTCATTTGCTTATCTGTGCAATTAATACCTCAGCATATAGTTAATTATTTTTGTGAGTTTTTATAATATTCATTCATTCATTCTGAAAACTTATATAGCGCCCCTTCCAGAATTCTACTCAGAGGCGCTCCCAGTCCAGCCACAGCTAAAAAGATAGGTCTTGAGCAACTTGTAGAAAGCAGGCAAATTATTCCGAGGTAGTAAGCGTAGTGCAAGTGGGAGCCCATTCCATGTGGACGGGCCAACAACCGAGAAGGCTCGATGCTGTCGCAGAACGGGTTGGAGGGAGTTATTTAGGCCCTAGAGTTGCTCACAATAGGACAATTGGTTAAAATTAGCCTTCGTATCAACCCAGATAATGCTTTTCAAAGCCTTTTTCAGCTCATTTACTAAAAGCTATTTAAAGTCTTTTGTAAAACTACTACAGATGGAAATAGTGCATGCATCACCTTTATAGCTGACCAAGGAAAAATATCGAATATCATAATTATTGTCAACACTTTGTAGTAACCTGTTGCTTTGCTTTCTAACACCCTTTTAAGTTCCTCAAAAAATTCAGTGTACTCCAGCTTGTACGCTGGTGACAAGTGGACTTTCATGTTGGTGGTATTTCTACCTTTAAGAAATTGTTTGCAGGGTTTGGTTGACCCAGCCCTCTCAGGACTCACTTGAAACTCGGCACCAAACATTCCGGCATAAAGCTGAAATAGGCCTGTTATAGGCTAGTTAATGTAATCCCAAAGGACTTCCTTTAAGCATTCAGTCGACAACTGCTATGCGTCAAGAGGACTTGTCGCAGTTAAATACAAGAGCTTTGTTAAAATTGAACAGCTTTGTTAACATTGAAAAATAGTGATTTGCGGGAGTAGATAAACAAAGCAGGAACATCTCCTTACCAGCCTGGCAGTTTCTTCCTCCCGCGTGTCTTAAAAGTTTGGCGCGCCATTTGCACAATACGAATCAACGTGGTAATTAGGGTAAAATTGCGAACAAATTTAGTTTTCGTTTGACCAGATATCGTTTTAGTTTTCGTTTGATCAATTTTAGTTTACTTATACTGTTGATTGCTACAAATTTCGTTTTAGTATTCGTTGTCAGCGCGTTTTAGTTTTAGTTAACGAAAACGTTTCATTTTTGTTAATTGCCATTTTCGTTTTCGTCAACGAAAACAACACTACAGTTGAATCGTACTAGTGTGTGTGTGTGTGTGTGTGTGTGTGTGTATTCGTGGAGCACGGTGGTATAGGGGTGGTGTTCGATGCCTTGGAGCCGGAGGTTTTTTCCGCACCTTTGACTAGAGATCTTGACGGGTGCGATGTATTTAATTAACTGATGATTTATTGATTGCTAACCTAAGTCCTGATTCTGGTCCTCGAGTCTCAAATCGGTCTTGCTCCGAAGTATCTGTGCGATCAGATCACCTCCTTTCTGCCACCTTGCTGCGTCCTCTTAGGTCCTCTGATCACCTTGACCTCTTTGTCCCTCGAGTCAGGACCGCCATGACTCAATCCAGATCATTTGCCTGCATTGGTCCCTCCCTATGGAATTGGCTTCCCCCATCAGTTCGCTCTGCTATTCTTTCAGGTAGTGTATCCTCGTCTTTCTCTCGTCTAAAAACTTGCCTTTTTTCTTGGGGTTGAACGCACTGGAAGCGCTTCTGAAAGGCTCTTGCTGCGAGAAGCGCTTTATAAATTGTCAGATAAGATAAGAGCAATGGTCCTGTACTAGTCATATCTACACATGATGGCCAGATTTCATCAAAATATTTCAAACAGAACAGAAGTTATACCACCTTTTGGGAGGCCACCCACCGTTTTTTGACGATTCGAAAACGTAACGCAACAAAAAGGAGCAAAACCACGATTTTATTAAGTCATATCTCAAATAATTGTTATCAAATAGCCCTGACATTGCCAGATGATCATTATTACTACCATTTAAACAGAAACAGGGTACCAGTGTAGCCGCAGGTCCATGTGAATTCACTTAGCAAGATAACAATCAAGTTGGTAAATAAGGAATCTGTTAGATTCATAATTTTGGTATCAAGGCAATGAAATTTAAATTTCTAAAAAATGAAAATGGCCAAGGTCGCAAGGTGTCAATGAGAGACAAAATGTTTATTCAGACACCTCTTGAGCAAGATCCTGGAGATATAAGGCTATGAGCAACGTTTACTCTGATAAACAGTGGGAGAGCAAAAATTACGAGTTAAGCTGAGATTTAAGAGATTTGCGTAAATGAATGGAGATCGGCTCAAATGTCGATTGTTCTGGTTTCATTGACAAGGCGAATGGTCCCAAATCTCCAAATTTCAACCCGATGGATTGATAATCAATTGCCGAGAGCTATGCTGGAGAAATATTATAATTTGCAGGCTAATATATGGAGTGATTGGACTATTTAGAAAAGAATATGTTAGCCAGTAGAGCTTAATAGTTTTGGAAAACTTATTTCCAAGTTATTAACGTTTGAATAAACTGATGTGGCCTTCAATT